>JAJPUD010002527.1:282019-293962 GCA_023553655.1 Myrmecobius fasciatus
AGGGGACAGTACCCACACATGCACACAAGGGAGAAAGGGGGGCAGTATGCACATGCATGCAAAAAGGAGAAGGGGAATACCCATATATGCACACAAAGGAGAAAAGGGGGCAGGACCCACACATGCACACAAGGGAGAAAGGGGGGTAGTATCCACATACACACAAAAAGGAGAAGGGGAGTACCCACATGCACACAAGGGAGAGAGGGGACGGTATCCACACATGCACACAAGGGAGAAATGGGGGTAGTTCGCACATACACACAAAAAGGAGAAGAGGAGTACCCACATATACACATGCACAAAAGAGAGAAAGGGAATACCATACATGTACATAAGGGAGAAAAGAAGTACCCATATACACACAAATGGGAGAAGGGGGGACAGTACCCACATATACACACAAGGGAGAAAGGGAGTACCCACATGTGTACAAAAGGGAGAAAAGGGGATATGGCCACTCTTGGCTTTCCCAAGATCACTCAGGTAATAAGTGCTAGAGACAGGATTGGAACCCAGGACCTCTGACTCAAAATCCAGCTTTCTGCCCAGTAGGGGAATGTCTTTGGGACATCCAGCTCCCTTAAACACAGTACTTTGCCATCACCCACCAAAGTGCTAATTCCCTTTTCAAGAACTCTGTTTCCTTTGTCTGATCCTAATCTTTTATCTTTATTCCTCTCCCTAAGCCTTACTCCTCTTAAGTCTACTCCTCATCCTCACTGGACCAATCTCTCCATCCCTCAGTACTGATCCAGGCTATCCATACCCTCCTCTGTTCCCAATCTTGACTTCTTGTAGGTGGCGGTCAGTTTTAGATCGTGACCCAGAATTGTTTTTTTGTTTGTTTTGTTTTGTTTCGTTTTTCAGCATAAAAACCGAAATGATCTGCCATTCCCTTCTCCAGCTCATTTCACAGATGAGGAAACTAAGGCAAACAGGGGAAGTCACTTGCCCAGGATCACCCAGCTAGGAAGGGTCTGAGGCTGGATTCAAACTCAGAAAATGAGCCTTCCTGACTCCAAACCCACTGCTCTGTGCATTATGGTGCTCCTTAGTTGCCCCAGTCCAATACTACGCCATCACCCATCACATCTTCCCAAACTTCAGCTTGAGATCATTTCCATCATTCACCTCCTTCATCCCTATTCATGTGCTTCTAAATGGAACTGGAAGACTTCCCAAGCCCGTGCCATGTATGTGCTTTTCAGTCTCACCTGGACCCTCTCTAGAGTAAAGCTGCCTTAGTACTGCCCCTCAGCTGGTGCCCGAAACCACAGCAGCTGTTCCAAGCCATTTCTTCTCTTTTCCAGCCCCCCACGGTCCCTGAAAAAAGTTGAGACCATTCCATAAGAGTTTCTTCTTCTCTTACCCCTCATCTCAGATCTCTCTAACATAGCCTGCTTCTAAATCATCTTTCACTCCAGTATCTGAAGCAGTTGTTCTTCTTGCCAAGTCCAGCCTTTCTATGTTTCCTTGATCCTCTCCTACCCCCCTGCCTCTTTTAATATGCATCCTTCCCCCACCTTGTCTCTCCTTCCCTCTCTCTCTGTCTCTCTCCCTCTCTACTTCTCTTCCTTTGTCTGTCTCTGTGTATGTCTTTCTCTCTTCCCTTCCCTTCCTGTCTCTCTGCCTGCCTCTCTCCTTTTCCTTCTCCTCCTCTCTCCCCTTTTTTCCCCTCTCTCCCCCTCCTTCTCTCTCTCCCTCCTTCCCCTCTCTCCCTCTCACTCTCCCCTGCCCATTTGTCTCTGTTTGTCTCTTTCTCATTTTCATGCTCTTTTATCTACTGGCTCCCTCCTGGATGCTTGCAAATATATCCAAATATCCCTCCTTCTTAAAAAACAAAACAAGACAAAAACCTCCCTCTAACTCCCACCATGTCCACCACCTATTGCTCTAAATCTCTCCTTCCCATCTCAGTTAAACCCTTTAAAAAAAGTTTTTAGAATCAGTACCTCCACCTTCTCTCCTGTCACTTGTAAACTCTCTCTCCAATCTGGCTTCTGACCTCATTAACTAAAATGCCCCTCTCCAAAGGAAGTTACTCATCTCTTTATTGCCGATCTAATGGCTTTTTCTCTATCTTTACCCTTCTTGACCTATATGCAGCATCTGACACTGCTGCCCACTTCCTCTTCCTGGATACTTACTCTCCTCTCTCTAGGTTTTGGTGATGGCTCTTTCTTCCTTCTCTTCCTGCTTGCCTAGTCACTCCTTCTCAGTCTCTTTTTGCTGGATCTCCCTCATTTCCTATCCCCTAGCAATAGCTGATCCCAAGGTTCCACCCCTAGCCCTGTTCTAATTTTTCCCATATTCTCTCACTTGATAATCTCACTAAGCTCCTATAGATTCGGGTCCTCTCTAGGCAGATGATTTTCAGATCTCAGCTCTTGTCTCTCTCCTAAGCTCCAATCTTGAATTACCAACTATTGGAAATTTGAATTGGATATTCCATGGGCATCCCAAACTCAACATGTTCAACACAGAACCCTTTGTTATCAGTCATTTTAATCATGTCGGACTCTTTGTGACCTCCATTTTGGATTTTCTTGGCAATAATACAGGAGTGGTTTGCAATCTCCTTTTCCAGATCACTTTCTAGGTGATGAAACTGAGGCAAACAGATAAGTGACCTGCCCAGGGTCACCCAGCTAGGAGGTATCTGAGACTGGATTTGAACTCAGAAAGGGAGTGTTCCAAATTTCAGACCTAGGACTCTGTGCACTATGGTGCCACTTAGCTGCCCACAGATGCCTTTATCTATCATCTCTAAACCCTACCCTCTTCTGCATTTCCCCGTTACTGTGGAGAACTTGACTCACGAATCTAGACATCACCCTGTGATGTCATTAGTCCCCTCTGAAAACAGAAGACAATTACTGTTAAGCTATACCACCATCCTTTTAATCACCAAAATCTACATTCCCAGTGCCATTCTCTCAACAAGGCTGATCAGCTCCCAAATCTTCCCATTTCCTATTCTACAATAGCTTTTATATACATATATACATATTATATATATATGTATACATATATATATATGGCAGTAAAGACCCTCATCACTTCCCACCTGGACTGTCAATAGCCTTCTGGTTGGTTTCCCTGCCTCAACTTGCTCCCATCAGAAGCATTCTCCATTCAACTGCCAAAGTGATTTTCTTAAAGCATAAATTGACCTCCTTAATAAAGACCAGTGGCTCTCTACAGTCTCCAGGATAAAATTTTAAATCCTTTGAAATATAAAGCTCTTCACTAGCTGATCTCTTCTAACCTATTTATGTTTTACTCTTCTTCATGCACTCAGATCCAGACACATTGACCCATTTCCTATTCCTTGCACAGGACACTCCATCTCGACTCCATATCTTTGCATTGATGGTTCTTTATACCTAGAATGCTCTCCCTCCCAACTCTTAGAATCCCTGATTTCTTTTAAGTCTCAATTCAAGCTCTAACTCCGTGAACATTTTACTGCTCTGTACCCAGCTGCTACTGTCTTCCTCTTCAATGTTACTTAGTATCTACTTTGTATGTATTCTACATATACACATTTATGAATGTACATGTTGCCTACCTTATTAGGATGGAAGCTCCTTGATGTGGGAAAATTAGACACTGATGCATTGTTGGTGGAGTTGTAAAATATCCAATCATTCTGGAGAGCCATTTGGAACTATGCCCAAAGGGCTGTCAAACTGTGCATTCCCTTTGATCCAGCAGTGTCTGCACTGAGTCTGTATCCCAAAGAAATCATAAAGGTCAGAAAAGGATCTATATGTGTAAAAATATTTGTAGCAGCTCTTTTTGTAGTGACAAGGAAGTGGAAATTGAGTGGATACCCATCAGTTGGAGAATGGCTGAATAAGTTATGGAATATGAATATAATGGAATATTATTATCCTATAAGAAATGATGAGCAGGCTGATTTCAGGAAAGCTTGGAAAGATTTACATGATCTGATGCGAAGTGAAGTAAGCAGAACCAAGAGAATATTGTACAAGATTATGTGATCAACTGTGAGGGACTCAGATCTTTTCAATGATAACGCATTGCAATGGCAATGGCAATTCCAATAGACTTGGGATGGAAAGAGCCATCCACATCTAAAGAGAGAACTATGGAGATTGAATGTGGATCACAACATAGTATTTTCACCTTTTTTTGTTGTTTTGTTTGTCTGTTTGCTTGTTTTTTTCTTTCTCATTTTTTCCCTTTTGATCTGATATTTCTTACACAGCATGATGAATTTGGAAATATATTTAGAAAAAAATGCACATGTTTAATCTATATCAGATTGCTTGATGTCTGCAGGAAAAGGGAGGGAGAGAGAAAGAAAAATATGGAACACAAGATGTTGCAGAGGTGAATGGTGAAAACTATCTCTACGTGTACTTGGAAAAATAAAATACTATTTTAAAAAAGAGAGAGAAAGGGGCGAAAGAATGGAAGTTCCTTGAGGGTACAGATGATATTTTTCACTTTCTCCATATCCCTGGTATCTAACCCAGTGCCTGGCATAAAATCAATACTTAATGAATGATTGATTAATAACCCCATTTTACCAATGAGGAATTAGGCTCAGAAAGGTTGAGTAATGTAAAACAACTAGTAAATGTCAGAGCCAAACTTCATAAAGTCACAGGACTTTGGAGCTGGAAGCATTCTTAATCTAATCTCCTTATTTGATAATAAGGAAATTGACCCTTGAGAGGCTGCATGAGCTGCTTTGAGCTGGGATCTGATTGAAAGGCAAGTATTCTGGCTCTAGGGCCAGCATCCTTCCTATGTTCCTCCTCTTCTCTCCCTTTCCTTCTTTCCTTTTACCTCTTTCCTATTCTATGCCATTATTCAATCCTTTCTTCTCTCTCCCTTTCTCCTTCCTCCATCTTCTCTCCTCTACTCCCTATGCTTTAGATCTGCCTTCTAAGCTAAAAAAGCCATGATCTGTTGGACTGAAATTGGGAGAGGGGCTAAGACCCTTTTCCATGTTTTCTTTTCCTGGACCAGGCCCAGAAATCTTTGTGAGGTTTTTTTTTTTTGGTTGTTGTTTTTTTGTTTGTTTTTTGTGAGCAGACAGGGCTCATGTTAGCTAATCAAATAGGGGAAAATTCTTCCCAGCTTTCCCCTGCCTCTCATTTTATGTTATGTTCAACCTAGCCCCAGGCAAGAGATTCTGTAAACTTGTACCATTTTCAACTGGAGCTGCCCTATATTAATCCCAATCACAGGTGGCTGCTGGCGGCTGCCTCTGGCCCGGTACATGCTCGGCCAGCACCAGCAGCTGTCAAAGATTTGCACAAATAGTAACCGTCATTGAGTCGGTGATACTTGGTTGTTCAAAGTGATTTTATTTACTCAAATCCCCAGTCGCCTGCCATTAGGAAGATTCAATCAAGACTGAAACCTTCTTTCTCCAGCCCCTTCTGAGCCAACCACTCATCCTCCCATTCCCTTCCCCTCCCCCAGATCCACCCTGCTTCCTGTATAGCCTCCCAGGAAAGCTAGTGTGCTGGTCTCTCAACAAAGCAAAGGATCTAGTGGGCAGAAAGAAGGCTGGACCCACTTCTGGAGAACTCAAGCCAGGCTAGGGATTATCAGAGGAGCACAGATTTAGAGTTCAAAGACACCTTAGAGGTCATCGAGCTTACCTCCATCATTATCGGTTACATGACCTACTAAGGTTACTTAGCTAGCAAATGTCTGAAATATGATTTGAAGTAGAGCCCTCTCCACTGTTCTGGCCCTCTGTGTGACCTAGGCCAAGGCATTTCTGCTTTTACCTGGACTATGGACATGATAAGATCCCTTCCAGCTTTAACATTCTGTGATTCAATAAACAGAATACAGATGAACAGATTAGTAGGTCCAGCAAAAATAGGCAGGGAATATAATGCAACTCCTCCTCCTCCTCCTCCTCCTTTTTCTTCAGATTTAGTCCAAAGAACAGGTTTCAAAAAAATACAATGTCTATTTTATGGTTAGGGTGAACTTCACTACTCAGCTCTCAGGTTCTTTCAGTTTCACCTCCTGCAGAATTAGAACTAGGGTGGGGCATCTGGGGCTTTACTATTGGGCACCTAAATTTAGATGGCATAAAAAACATCTGTGCTGCTTTAGAAGCGAAAACAAGCATTAAGCTTAGTACCTAGCAAGCCAGACCAATGGGGCAGCTAAATGAAGCCTGGAGTCAGAAACACCTGAGTTCAAATCCAGCCTCAGACACTTACTATCTGTGTGACGTTGGTCATTTAACCCTATTTGCCTCAGTTTCCTTATCTGTAAAATGAGCTGGAAATGTCAAATCACTCCAGTATCTTTTTCAAGAAAACCCCAAATGGGGTCCCAAAGAACTAGACACAACTGAGCAACATCAATAAACCAGACCACTTAGCTAAGTAGGAAATCACCAGAGGGCTGTTTCCTCCCTGGAAGCAGCATCCCTTATAAGCACCTCCCCACCCCAGTCCCACCTTATTTTCTCTGCTAGTGATGGCTCTATGATGTCTCAGGGACTTGTTCTCCTTCCTTGGAGCCAGGGCCTAGGTTTTGTACCCCAAGATCTGAAGGGTCTCCTTTCCCCTACTCAACTGATATTATCTGTAAAAGCTTCTCCCGGGTGTCTTTCACAGCTTCTCCCCAGCACAGGTACTTTCTAGTATGGTCCCACATTACAACTTCTCCACAGCATGATTTCCTAAGGTTCTGTGGTTGTGTTCAGAGGAGTCATGGTGGGAACTGTATCAGCCCTTTCATCTCCAGGGATGTCTAATGCCAGGGCTCCCTGCTGTGCCCAGGTCCTGACTGCCAGGGGTTCGAGATCACAAAGAAGCAGCAGTTGGCTTGCTAGGCCCTAACTAATCACAGTCATCAGCTCAGCCTTACCAGGATGGGGGTTTACTCTTGATTCTCAGGGCTGAGCCCTTCCATGTGGCAGTAGCTCTGGAAGGATGCTCTGCTCCCCTGCTTGAAACACCAGAGGAAAGTAAACAGGAACTATGGACTCAAAGTCATTACAGTTCACTGGGAAAATCAAGAAGTCTAGACTCTGATGAAAGATGAATGAACAATGAATGAATGAATGAATGAATGAATGAATGAATGAATGAATGAAAGCACTTAATAACTGCTTGCTCTTTGCCAATTATTATGTTAAGTGCTGGGGAAAAGAGAAACAAAAATGAGGACAGTCCTTGCCTTATCCAGGATCTTCCCTCAGTTTCTGGGTCCTCATTGCCCTACTACCATTACTGCCTGGCCACCCTCCCTATTCCTCTCCAAAGGGAAGCCTGTCTCATTTCTCCCACTGGTGACTTCTTCCTAAAGCCTCTATTTTGAGGAATACTGGCCTAGCTTCTTATATTCTCCTGACTTTCTGGATGTCAAAGCCAGAACCACTGGTTACCTTCATTCTTGCCCCAAACCACTTTTCAGACCACTTTTGTGTGTTGCCTTCCCTCATTAGAAAAATAAACTTATTGAGGGCAGGGAGATGGAAGCCAAGGAGGGATTGTTTAACTTGGAAATGTCAAAAAATGGATAAGGCTGCCAATCCGGTGCCCCAGGGCAGAAAGAGTTAACCCTCCAGGATATAGTCTCTGGTGGGAGGCTAGAGAAGCAAGGTAGCAAGAGTGGGACATTGAGGAAATTGTTTAACTTTTCTGAACCTGTTTTTTCATTTGTAAAATGGACACTATACCATCATATTATACTATACTAAACAATACTATACTATATTATTATTATGCTATGTTATGCTATACTAGACTACTACTTGCTATGCTATACTCTACTATTATACTATACTGTACTATATTATACTGTACTATTACTATTACTTTGCAATGCTATATTAGACTATTACTTGCTATGCTATATCTACTATATTATACTCTATTCTACTATTACTGTTACTGTTACTATTACTATATTATGCTATACTAGACTATTACTTGCAATGCAATGCTATGCTATACTATACTACAACTGTTACTATTACAATTACTATTATTATGCTATGCTATACTATACTATATTATATTATCATACCATCCAATGTGGGATAGCCAGAAGAGCCCCAGATTTGGAGGAGGGAGATCTAAATTCAAACCCAGCCTAAGACACATACTAGCCAGCAGATGGACTCACTGGCCTCTGTCCATGGTCCTAGTGCCTACCTTGAAGGGCTGCTGTGTGGCTTATATGAGTGCCAGGCAAACTCTTTTGGTCATAGGGATAAAAATGAATTAGCCAATGGAAAAGCACTGCTGAAGAGTTCCCACCTTCATAGAGACACCCCAATACTGGCTGATTTGTTGAGTGATGGGTAGAGATCTAATATGGAAGGCAGGAAGAGATAAGTTTGCATGACCCCTCTGACTCCTACTAGCTGTGCTACTCTGGGCAAATTTCTTCACCTCCCTTCCCATCTCTGATGATAAATAGCAGAGAAATTGCCAATCGGCATCAATAGAGGAAGTTTTCCCACCAGGAGTGCATTGATGAAATCACAGGTTTGGAGGAAAAATGATTATTATCCTCTAATTGTGCCATTAGGGCTTTCTCCCTGGCTAGAAGAAGAAGAGGCATGAAATACTGATCCAAAACACCCTGGCTGTGGAATTAGAGAATTAGGATTCAAATCCCAGCTCAGTTCCTTGCTCCTTCTGTAATCTTTGGCAGGTCACTCTCCCTTCTTCCCGATTCAGTTTTTTCTGTTAAATGAAATGTTGGACAAATGATTCCTTACAACCCTACAATACTGGAAGCTGCAAGCTCCCTGGGTGCAGGATCTGACTGTTTCCAATACTCTAAGACTGTAAATTCCTTGAAGATAAGGGTGGTCCGATGTTCATGCTGTAAATCCCACAATGCCTAGCACAGAATATAGTAATAAATACTTGTTTACTGGGTTGAGTGGAAAGAGAAGAGGAAAGTGGAGGTTGCTTGTGCAAGGATGAAGATTCTCCTCTCCCCGCTTCTCATCAGGGTACAGGCAGAGGTTTCTGATAGGAATGGAGAGGGAAGTGGCTCATAAATATACCTGCAGGAGGGCAGTTGGACACTCCTCGGGTTACCCTTTGAGCAGAGACAGAAAGTTCCTAAAAACACCCCACAAATACCCCCATTCAGGGACTCCCTGTTACATTAATAGTAAATAAACAAATGAACGAAAATGAAAAAGTCTTTATCAAGCACATGTTATGTGCCAAGCACATGTTGAATTCTGGGGGTACAAATACAAAATTGGGACAGTCTCTCCTCTTAAAATTATGTTCTAGCAGTAGAAAGATAGTAAGTAATGGTCAGGAAAGAGTGGTCAGATTTAGAAAGTTTAAGAATGTGGAGTTGAGTTATAAGGAACTAGATTGACACACCCTTTCTAGCAGCAATGGCAATATTGATTTGATTATGGTTCCAGAAATAAAAGTGGGGAGCTGGACAATGACTTGTGAAAAGGGAGTAAACGTATCTAAGGTGATGGTGGGCCAGGTGAAACACTAACCATTCAGGAGACAGAGGCTGTAAGAAGGAGTTCTGGGTTAACATCTTCATGTTATGGTCTTCGAGGTACATCAGCTAGTGAGAGCTGGCTACAGATTCCTTAGCTTTCACCCTTCCCATCATCACCAACTCAGTAGTGGTGACCCCACTGGGTAGTTTATATAGGTGGCCCATCAAGGGGACATGGAGCAGAGGAGCTGTAGATGTCCATCTGAATTTAGAGGTTGCCAGTGGGAGCTGGAGGGGAGCTGAGAATAGCTAATGCCAGTATATTCAATCATCAAAGGGTTTCAGGGAGAACCTAGGCCAAGAAAGCTTAGAAGGGTCATCTGGGAATACCTGGGTAGTGGCAAAGTAGGGGTCTTAAGGCATCCTGGTGCCAAAGTAAGATCTGTGCTCCTTTGTGGATTGGTTCAAGAGTAAAAGGATGGCACGGGAGATGGAAGGATGTAGCCTTCTTGGTCCCTCATCAACTCTCCTTGTGTTCTCTCTTCTAGAACCCCGATATTGTACTGGTGCACTATCTGAATGTCCCGGCCATTGAAGATTGTGGCAAGCCCTGTGGCCCCATCCTCTGCTCCATCAACACTGACAAGAAGGAGTGGGCAAAATGGACAAAGGAGGAGCTCATTGGGCAGCTCAAGCCAATGTGTGAGTACACCCAAGCCTGGACTGGACCGGGCTCTCCCACACATTCAGAGAAATGAGGGATGTATTCTTTAGCCTCAAGGGCCATAGTGTCCACTGTATCCCATCTAGGGCAGACTGGTTGGTGGCAAGACTGAGCCACCAACTTATATTTCTATTATTATATTATATTTTACATAAGCTTACATTTCATAAGATCTTGAGATCTAACTGCAAGATGAACCCCAATGATTAAAGACACAACTTTAAGAGAGACAGAAAGAGAAAAAGAAATATTGAATGAGAGTTATCAGCTACATGAATGATAGGGGAAATTCTTAGCTTAAATCACAGACATATGAATCCGGTACAAATGGAGATACACAAAGCACATAGACTATGAGGAGAAATCCCCAGATCAGTATAAACATGCAAATGCATTGTCACGGCAAGAAAATCCATTTTGTTATAATGTAGAATAAAGAAAGGACTTTATTATGTATATAAAATAAAGATGCATTAGTTGGTACGTAGGGAAGTAGGTCTCCATAGGGCAAATGGACCTCCGAATATAAACTATTTCTCATAGGGACTTATAAGATATAAAAAATACAGTCATCTGAGTTTATAAGCAGTCAGGCATTGACCTTGAGGAAAATTTATTGTGTTTCTGGGGAGAAGAAACCAAAACTTTCCAATCTATTGGTCTGCCCTAATCTGCTATTTGCCTTTGGGGTCTAGACCAACTGGTCCATACCGGCTGGTCTTCTGGCTACATTTGTGTAAGAATTGTGGTAAGGAAAGACAAAACATAAGCATTAGACATGACTAGCCATCTTACATTGAAATAAGGATTTATTCTCCAATGGCATTATTCATAGCCAGAAAAGCATTATCATACTTAGCTTCTACTACCACACTAGCAAAAAAAAATGGTTCCTAAATGATGAGAATAAAATCCTTACCAATAATCCTAAAAATGGAAGGCACTATGATTCTGAAAAAGGAGATGCCAATGGAATACCAATCAATACCTATAGATACCTAATGGGGCCTGCTATATGGCCACCTAAAAAGATAAAAGCATCATAGAATACACCTTGGTCTACCCAAAAAAAGAGGAGGAGCAGGATAGAGAGAATATTCAGCTTCTTATTCCCAACAAAAAGGAAGAGGGGCAAGTTAGAAAGAGCACAAGTAAAGAATTTTTGTTCTCCAAGCTATCAGGCAGAGGAGTAAGAGTGAGATGGAAAGCAGAGCTAAGTTCCAACTTAACCAGAAAGGAAAGCAAGGTCAAGAGAATGAAAACTTGTAACTGGAAACCCGGTATTCTGCTTCTATTCTATTCTAATCTGGTATATAGATAGTTATATAGTTAATCTGTTTTGTAATCAAATCTGGGAATACTCCATTCTGCCCTCGAGAGCTAGAAGCAGCATCATGCCTTTTGCCAAATTTGAAGGTCACTAGAGATTCCCTCCTCATTTTTCTGGAGTCAATTGTGAATCAAGGGACCCTGCTCTCGTAATAATAGAAAGCCACCATCTTCATTGTGACCAATTACGGATGAAGCACTCTTTCCAAGATCTCCTGAATTGTGTAGAGTCAAGGGAAGAAAAGTTGGAGTATTCTGCCCTCTCCCCATCCCAAATAGCTAGAAAATAATTTTGTCAGTTGACAAGTTAGGATATTGATGAGTGTTTCTAAGTAGACAAGCTCCTAAACTTGAGAATCTGGAACTCCAAACAGGTACACAAAAAAATGATGAGTCAATAGGAAGCTGTTAGCAGCTGTCCAAGAGCACATATTTGTCTG
>JAJPUD010002527.1:293972-305290 GCA_023553655.1 Myrmecobius fasciatus
GGGAGGGAGGAGAGGGAGGAAGAAAGGGAGGAGAGAGGAAGAAGGGAAGGAAAGGAAGGAAAGGAAAGGAAGGGAGAACAAGAGAGAGAGAGAGGAAGGAAGGAAGGAAAAAAATTATAAGTTCTTCAAAAAGTTTAAAGTGGGGATGCATTTTGCATTATATTAATAATACATGGATGTATACCCACAAATGCACACACATATCTTTTACAAAGCAACTTTTTCCTTACAAAGCACTTTCATATCTGTAATTTCATTTGCTTGTCCAAAATAAAAGAAGTAAAACAGGCATTATCCTCTTTTTTCTAGATTTGGAAACTGAGTCATCAGGAACTTTAACATAGGCTTACTTTAGAAGGATATGGGTAAGCCTGAGGGCATCCAGAGAAGGAACCAGGATCACAAAAGTCTTCCAGATTATGCTTTATGAAAATTAGTAAAAAGAAATGAGGGATATTTAGCTTGAAAATGAGAAGGCTTGGGGAGATACAAGCTTCTGCACATGAAGGGGACCATATGAGAAGGATTGGGCTTGTACATACTGTCCCAGAACTGGGAACAAGGGTTAGAAATCACAAGGAAGCATATTAGTCTTGAAATCAGGGGGAACTTCCTAACCATGAGAACTGTCCCCAAGTGGAATAGGCAAATTGGAAAGGAGGGCAGTTCCTCCTCAGTGGAAACCTTCAGGGGAGAGAAGGGCCACTTGCGAGGGACGTCATTAAGGGCACTCTGCCTGGTTCGGGTCAGAGTAGATCATCTCTTCTGTCCCTAGAAATTCCAAGGTTCTGCCATGTGGAAGGAGGTCACACAGCCAGGCAGTACCAGAAGGCCCCTCTCCGGCCCCTTGGGCAGGTGGCAGGGGAAGGCGTCCCTGATCTGATCAGAGACACACCTGGGGCTGAAGAAGCAAGCAGAGCTGACCATCCTGCTTGCTTTCAGCCAGCCTTGTGTTGCCCTGACCTCCCCAGGCCTTCCTCACCACCTCCGGGATGCAGCCCAGACAGCTCTGCTCCATCTGGGTGGTAGATGGATGACTATAATTGAGTTGGATTTCATTTTTGTCAGCAAAGAGCTACTTTCAGAGGCATCTGTCAGGTGCGAATGTCTGAATGCAAAATACCAAGCCCGTCAGGGAATTCCTTGCCCAAGGAGCCGGTGCCCTGCCTGCTCCTAATTGACACGGGCCGCGGCTCCCCGGAGGCTGCCGGAGAAAGGCCAGTGGTTCCCCACCATTGGCCAGCTGGGATCCCAAAGAGTGGCGTGTTTGCCAGTCACATTCTATAAAACTGTGTGTCCTCCAGGATGCTGGCCGGGGGCCGTGTGCTCCGCAAGAATCATTACATATTTATCAGCTGGGGACCCAGAAAGGCAGGCAGCAGGTTTGCAAGCCCAGGATGATCTCGACAGGTGCAGTTTTCTGAGCCCTTTAGAAATACAGGATCTTCCGTAGCTGGCTTTGGTGGGGCAGAGGTCTCCCCAACATAACCCAACTTATTTGTAATGAACAGTCCTTCCCAGGGAGGGGGAGGGCACTCAAAAGGGACCATAGCTGAGGAGGAATCTCACCTTAATTTGTTTTAGAAAAAAATAATGATACCTAATCATTTAGGTGTATAAACAAATCAATAAGCACTTATTAAGCACCAGCTACATACATTTTACATTCATTTTTTCATCTGATCCTTACAATATATAGAATATATCATTATTTCTCAGTAGATGGAGTTCTGGTCTTGGGAGCAAAAATCTTGCCTGAGACACCTAACAAATGATCTGGGACAAGTACCTTAATAAACCTCTTAGCCTTGGTTTATTTATCTGTAAAATAAGGAGATTTGGATTCAATGTAAAAGGAAAGAAAACAAGTATTTATTAAGCTCCTACTGTGTGTCAGATCCTATGCAAAACTCTTTACAAGATCTCATTTAAAATTCATAACAACCCTGAGAAGTAGGTGCTATTATTATCCTCATTTTATAGATGGAAAGATGAGGCAGACAGGTCCTTTGTAGTTCTCATTTATTTTGTTAAAAATTTCCTAATTACATTTTAATCCAGTTGGGCAGACGTCTCTGCTTTAGGGGATGTGCTATTTCCCTGATGTCACATCATCCTAAGTCCCTGAGCATCATTTTAAAAGTCAGAGACAGGAATCAACTGCCAATAGAGAGCCCCAGAGAGGAAAATGAATCCAAAAGTCAGGTGTTAGAAGGGTGTCCTTTTGAAATGGTCCATTTGCAGCCATGTCCCTTTCCTTGCCCCAAGCTTTCCCTTCCCTTCTCGGAGCTCGCTTCCCTGGGTTTGGTCCAGCAGAGCAGAGAGCTCACATTTCTCTCAAGCTTTGTCACCAGCAGCTTCAAATACACCGTGATTAGATAAGAAGTCTCTGCCTGCCATTTTCCCCTCAGCATCCTGGGACAGCATAGGGACAAGAGGAAGAGCATGAGCTTTGTTACATATCTGAAAGCTCTTAGATTTGAAGCAAGAAGTGACCTGAGAGGTCTTTTTATGGAGAGGGTTGGACACAGGGATCTCTGAGAGACAACATGACAGGTTAAGGGGCTTATCCAGGGTGACATAGCTAAGTGTCTAAGGCAGAACTTGACCTCAGGCTTTCACTAAGCAAATACTATGAAAATGGCCCTGGCAGTCCAAGGACAAGGTATTTTTTAACCTTGTTTGGACCAGCAGTTCACTATATGACCTTGAGCAAGCAATTCCTTTTTCCACTTTTAGTCTTTTTTTTTCTTTTCTGGCAAAAGAAGGGTTTGGACTAGGTGACCACTAAGGTTCTCAAAATTTGAAATTCTATGACTTAAGGTTCACAAGATCCCAACAAATCAGAATACAGAAGGATGCATAATTTCACCAATGGAAGACATTTTATCTCCACCCCTGCTTCTTCCTCCGGGAAGCTTCACAGTATCCCCCACCCTCCCAACTGCTTGTGTATTCCCTTCTAAGCCTGCCTTGTGCCCATTCACTCTGTATTTATCTTGTGGATTTACTGACATATATGTGATATATGTGTGTGTATGTGCATTATATATGCATGTATAGATAGATAGATACTTGGATGGATGGATGGATGGATAGATTGATTAGATAGGTGATAGGTAATTGGATAGATAAAGTAGATGATAGAGGATGGATAGATAGATAGATAGATGGATAGATAGATAGATGGATGGATGGATGGATGGATAATCTCCCCATGAGAATGTAAGGTCTCTGAGGGCAAGGACTGTTTTTGCCTTTCTTTATACTCTTAGAGCATTCCCGATACATGATGTTGAAATAACTGATTTCCTGGGAACTCCCTTGACCAAGATAACAAGGTGTCCTAACTATGACTGAGTAGCAAATTTCAGAGTAAGTTACTTGTCCAAAATCACCCGGCTAAGTGGACCCAAACCCAGCTTGTCTTTATTCCAAGCCCAGTACTCCATCCACAAATCTCCTCTCCACCATGAAATGGTTTCAGAATGCACAACTATTTCATCCTTTTCCCAGTTCTGAGGATTTTGAAGTTTGAAAGGGCCTGGACGCCTGGTAACACCTGCCCATCTATGGGAGACTTCTGCAACGGTCTCTCCTTTCACTTGGGTTTTTATAGTCTTCTGCCAGGCACCCTCTGGTTCAGTCCTTGTCTTGGCTGGATGAGGTGCCTTCAGTGCTGGCCCATTTGAAAAAGGCCACGCAGAGACCTGGGGAGAAAATGCTTGGTCCCAGCCTGCCCCGGCCCCTTCTAGCCTGCCCTTGGCCTGTCCAGCATGACCATCAGGGACCCTGGTTGCCAGAGGTTCTGACCAGGAAGTGCACTTGGGGGAAGATAAGCCTCTTGAAATGGTCAGCACAGTCTGGGCCTGAATGATTAAGTCCCGTTTCCCTTGGTCTCTGCTGCCTTGAATGTACCAAGAACAGAGTTTCTGCTCAAATGGTTCTGCCCCCATGTCCCCTTGAACCCAACAAGCCTTGATTAAGTATCTGCTGTATTTCAAGCTCTGTACTAGGCCCTAAGGAAACAAAGGCAAGAGGAGATGTGATCTCCCTGACCTCAAGGGGCATACACTCTGCCCACGTGTTCTTTGTGCATTATTTTTTAAACCTCTTTCTTTCCTGTCATCTTGTCCATTCATTTGTCCATTGAATAAGCGCTTAATAAGTTCCTACTTTGCAAAAGACTGTTGGGGGCTGAAGAGACAAAAAAATCAAAGAAAAACTGTCCCTGCCCTTGAGGCTGTTACATTCTATTGAAATTATGCCCTCTCCATCCCTTCTTTGCAACGAATTTCTTACTCTCCTCATCTATATTATTGTTGTTCAGTCATTTTTTCCATTGAAAACCTCACTTGGGATTTTCTCAGCAAAGATACTGGAGTGGCCCTTTTCTTCTCCAGTCCATTTTACAGATGAGGAAACTGAGGCACACAGGGCGAATTATCTTACCCAGAGTCACAGATTTAACCTCAGGAAGATGTTTATTCAACAAATATTAACAAATACTTGTGTACAAAAGAATGCTGTAGGAGGTAGGGATATGGGGACTGAGCCTCCTTGGGGATGTTGTATTCTTTTGGAATTGCCCCTTTTCCACTCTTTCTTTCCCATCCCTCCTCCTTTCGTCCAGCTCAGGACTCCTCTCTCCACAGGGGCCCCATCTTAGAAAGGCAGAGAATTGAGAAGAAGGGAGAGGAAGCCCCTGCCTCCATGAGGGTCAGAAATAACACCTCCTGGGCTTGATTGATAAGAGTCCAAACAAACCAGAAGAGATGGGGGCTGAGGGCTGGGGGCAGGGGACAGGAGGGAGACCGGGCTAAGGTGCCAACATTTTCACTGAAGGGAAATGTGCAAGCCTGTTCAAAAGCCTGCAGTGCATCAAGAAAATTATGTAAAACTACAGCAAACTCCCCATAAATCTAATAACACTTGGCTCTCTCTGGTCTCAGGAGGGAGTGAGGAGCTCCGCACAATTATTCAGAGTGCGTATGCATGTACATGTCTCTGTTTATGGATGCACATCCTGGGAAACACATCTCGGGAAATATAACCCAAATAAAAGCCTCAGATTCTGATCAGACTTGGAACATGACTAGGGCACCCGTTCACTGTGTGGGGGGAGGGGGGAACAGAGGTACACTCTGAGCCAAGAAGGCATCAGATTGGGTTCCAGAATCGAGCATGCTTCGAAACTCAGGAGCCAAGCACATTAGCTTCATCACATTTTCACATAAATCACATTCTTTCAAAGACTTCACAGTTTGACTTCCTGATGTTTCCAAATTTCTCTGCCCTACAGCAGAGCTGTCAGGGATTTAATCAAAATGTTGTGTGTGTGGATGGGAAAGGGAAATTCTAATCTGCAGCCACCTCTTCACCTGTTGCATAATAGATACAGGACTCCTTTGTTTGGGGGGGGGTGGAGAGATGCAACCAGGGCTGGGCAACTAGGGCACCAACCCAGGGTGCTGATATCTCTTGGTGTATTAGAAAAATTAGAGCTTCAGCACCTAGTTAAGCAAGAATTATTGGTCAGAATAGGAAATTACCAGTTGGCAACCTCACCGGGATATCTCAAGATGTCTTGGAGTTTCTGCCCAGATAGTGTCCTAGGCTATCTCCCCAGTAACTTAATGTGAATTAAAGGTTGATTTGAAGAGCTGTGTTCTGTGGCTTGCCCTGGGTGGATCTTTCTGAAGCCTACCCAGGGGACCCAAATTGCTAATTACTCTCTGATCTTGGGATCTTTAAAAGTGGGGTTCAGATTCAGAAGAGTAGCATCCACAGATTTCCTTATGGTACACAAGAAGAGTTCTGGTCTTGGACTCAGTAGCCCTGGGTTAAAATAGTGCCGCTGATATGTATTCTCTGTGTGGCCCTAGAGGAAACTTGGTATAGTAGGAGACATTCTGAATATGGAGCCAGATGAATTCTATTCATATTCCATCTCCTCCGCTTACTCCTCTCCAAGCCTCCATTTCCTCATCTGTAAAATGGAGAAAAGAATCCCTTGAGTGCCTGCCTCACAGGGCATTGTAGGGCTTAAATCAGTGAATATAGTTGTCATTCTGCAGACTTTAAGGCATTGTATAAACATCCCTTCCTATTATTTGGTAAGATCTGTGCTTTGGGGGGATATGACTCCCCCCAAAAGACACAGACCACAACTCAGCCATACCTACCCATCCTGCCCATATCCTTCGTAGGTTTACCAGTGGGGTCCCCCCAATGCCTGAAAGGCCTTCTCTTGAGTTCTCTCAGCATGGCTAACAGTGGAACAAAAAGGTCATCCATTGGTTGGTTGTCCTTGGTTCTCACCCTATGATCAGTGCATCTTTAGCATCCTCCTTTACTTTGCTTCTTCATTATACTCTCTCTTTTGTAGGATGGATAGGAACATGCTCACACTCAACAAGAGCCTTTTCTATTGTCCTTAACAGTGATTATTAACTGAAACTCTTTGGTGGTTGTAATGTTCCATAATAGCTCATTAGCAAGGATAATTAATTATAATAGGAAGCTACCAAACAGCTTAAGCATCCTGTCTTACCCCCAAGGCAACCCCTTTCCTCATATTCCCATCCCTATCATGTCCCAGAGCCTCTTGTCCCTGGGCCCCTCAACTCAACTGTCTAAAAAGTGACTCCTTCCCCTTGTCCCAGCCAGAATTAGTCAAATTGACATAACCTCAAGATAAATGTGAGTTCTTTGTAGGATCATGAGTCTATCAGAAAGTTATTGTCCTACCTGAGCCAGACATTCTGAATTCCTCATCAGGAGTTCTTGATTTCCTTCCATAGGAAGGTATGAGGGAGACATTGCAATAGCAACTCCTTGAGGGGCTGTCTTTTCCAGGCAGCAGGGAAACACAGATTCCCAAAGGTTTTTCCCAACTTTGGCCATCCTATCCCAACTAGAATGAACAGGTAGAGTTCTGGGAATATCCAAGCTGGAAGATGATCCATTCATGACCTAAAGGCCATCTAGTTCAATTCCCTCAAACTATAAACATCTTAAGTACTTACTACACCCTAGGCACTGTGCTAAGTGCTGGGGATACAAAAACAGACAAAAGACAATTCCTGTCCTGAGCTTACAATCAAATCCCTCATTTTGCATTTGTCTCCCTCATAAGCCCACATAGGGGAAAGAGTCTTGTCCAGGTCACACAAGTAGTTAGAAACGGAGCCAGAATTTGAATCCAAGTCATAGAATAATAGACTTAGAACTGGAAATGATCTCAGAAGCCATGTAGTCCAAGCCTCTCATTCTATAGAAGAAGAAAGAATAAGTGCAGAGCTAGAATTTGAATTCAGGTCCTTTGAGTTTTAATCCAATGTTCTTTGCACTAGATAATTGCTTTTGCTGTAACTCACTTCAGTTGTTTCTTTGCTAATGAAGAAGCATAAGTATGTATAGTAACTATCCTCTAAATTTTAATGCCCTGAGGCAAAGAGCCAGTGGCTGTACCCCAGTTATGTCTCAGGCAACTTACTGAATCTACTGAATCCACATTAGTGGAGAACACAGCACAGAAAAGGGAAGGTCTCTTGATGAGCATCCAGGAGTGCAGAAAATGGCCCTATCCCATTCTCAGCTACTCACTAATTTTTGGCTTAGACCTTAGTAGCCACTTTATTTACAGAATATTTAGAATAGCCAGATGGGTCTGCAATGACTGGTATAAAGGTAGCCCTCCTACTGCCTCTGTAGAAAATTTCCTGGGGGTCTGTCTCTCAGGTGTCTGAACATCATTGCCTCCTAGTCAAGTGAGCTTCCTTTAAATCTGGCTTGGTCTTTAATCCACCCCCCCTTGTAATGGACTGAAGCTCACCCATCCCAGTTTAGCTCAGTCTATGTTCTTAGAAGCATATGGGAGGAGTGGGAAAACCAGGTCTAAAGCCACACTCTCTACAAGTGCATCTGGATGCATGACACCTCTTAAAGGAAAGAGAATCTCTGTTCCCCTATTTTGCATCAATCTCCCTCTCCTTGTCAACTTCAGCTGGGAGATGTTCAATTGGAGGACCTCCCTTTGAACAGAACAGAAATTTGCTTCGTCTCCTAAAGCTGACCAAAAGGAGCTTAGTCTGTGTCTTCCCTCCATCATGACTCAACGCCATATAAGTCACTACCCCAAGTCCAGGAAATTCCCTGTTTTCTAACCCCTCCTTTTCTTAGCCCATATCCAATGACCTCTTATCTTTTCTTTGCACAAGAATCCCACAGAGAACATTCAATAGCTATATGATTATAAGCAAGTTACTTAGTTACTCTGTGCCTCAGTTTCCTCATCTGTAAAATGAAGGGAATAGACTTGATGGCCTTGCAATAGGGGCCTGAAGCCATCCATTTTCCCATCCCTTTGTGGTATGCATGCAAAAAACACATTTGACCAGTTGAAAAAGTTTTTAGCATAATGTTCCTTATTTAGTAAATGTCCCCCTCTCTCTATCTTGTCTTTGTCTTTTTCTCCGTGTGTATTTCTCTCTGTCTGTGTCTCTCTCTTTCACACACACACACACACACACACACACACCCCTCTCCTAAACTGGGAGAATAGCTTCTAAATTCATGGCAAATTCATCAGATTGGAGAGAGCTGTGTGTATCCTTGGGGAAGTGCCATGGATTCCAGACTTTTTTTAGAAGGAATCCACTGGGATAATATTGTTCTAGACTTAGAAGGCTTGAAAGGTCGTCTTATTCATCTCTTTGCTTCCAAGAGACAGTAAAAATTCAAATCCTACCTTTATCTGACCGAAAATGGACTGGAGAGGAAGGTAGACTCTACAAACTATAGCTTGATACGCTTGATATTAATTCTTGAAAAAATTTAAGCTGCATTATCAAACTGATTTTTTATGAGGATCTAGAAAAGAATGTGATGATCATCTGGAGCCCATGCTGGTTCGCTATAAACCAGAAAAGCAAAAAAGCCTTCTTTCTCTTTTTTTGAGATACTAGACCAGAAATTCAAATGGTTAGCATAGATATCTTGTACCTGGAATTCAGAAATGCGTTTGAAAAATCTTTTCATGCTATCTTTGAGATGGAGAACTGTGGCCTGGATGATGGTAGAATAAGTCCTTCATTGTTGTTCAAAAGAGCATTTATTGAATTGGTATCAATCTGGAGATGCCATACTATAGAGCTCTATCTTTGCCCTTTTTCTATTTAATCAATAACTTGGATGAAGATGTAGAACGCATATAGCAAGCTGAGTTAGGTAAGTCATTGACTTAACAAAATCAATGTAAATGTAAATGATCTAAAAAGATCTTGACAAAGTGGAACACTGAGCTGAATCTAACAAGATGGGATATAATAGAGAAAAATGTAAAATCCTATTCTTAAATCCAAAAAAATCATTTGGACAAACACTAGATTAAAGTGAGCAGCCTTAATGAGCTCATAGGATTCTGGAACTAGATTTGAAAGAACCTTAGGGATCACCAACTCTTTCTTTTTCATAAAGGAGGAAAGAAAGACCCATAGATTAAATAGTTTGATTAAGGGTCCCAGATAGAAGTAGCAAAGACAGAAATAAATGTTTTCTGGAAGAGGAGTCTCATTTGTTCTTAAAGTAAGCACCCTTAAGAGCAATTATGCGGAAAAAGTCTTGGGGATTTTCATTTATTGCTAACCCTATATAAGTCGGCATCATGAATTATATGGTTGCAAAAAGAAAACAACAAAACTAATGCAATCTTAGACTATCTCAATACAAGTACTATATCCAGAAAAGCAAAGGTATTGGTCCTTTGTTCTCTGTGCTGGTCAAACAGCTTCCAGAGGACTGTGTTTTGAATACTACCCTTTAAGGGCATTGGAAAACTGGATCTCTTCCAAAAGAAAAAGAGTAGGATGGTCAAGGGACAAGAAACATGTCACATAAGGAAGAAGTAAAGGAAATATAAAAAAAGAAGAAAAGACTTTGAGGGGACATGATCTGACTTCAAATCTTTTAAGAGTTCATAGGATTCTGGAATTAGATCTGGAAAGAACCTTAGGGATCATCAAACCTTTCTTTTTCATAAAAGAGGAAAGACCCAAGATTAAATGGCTTGATTAAGGATCCCAGATAGAAGTAGCAAAGTGAGATACAAAGAAGAAATGTTTTCATTTATTCTTTGTATCTCCTGAAAGCAAAAGATCAATGGGGAAGTGAAAGAGTGTTGAGTGTTCCATTAGAAGAATTTTCTGAAGCTCTACATCAGGGATGAGATAGAGGGATTTCTGTATGAAAGAAAGTTTCTTAATTTGAGGTTCAGGAATTTTTTTAATATCCCAATAACTACATTTCAATGTACTTGGGTTTCCTTTATTTTATTATATGTTGTGTTTTATGTATTTAAAAATGTGATTCAGAGAAAAGGTCCATGAGCTTCCAGCAGATACTGCTAAAGGGATTTAGGACATACAAAAAAAAGATTAAAAACCCCTGGGCTAGACAACCTCTAAGGTCCCATAAAAACCTCATATTTGATTATTGATTTTATGAAAAGTAGAGGAGCTGGGAGACTTTTCAACCACATAGATATAGGGAAAAGAAGAGGATGGAGATCCTCTCTGGCCTGGGTAATAATTGCTGACTCAGTGGGAATCCACACTCCATCAGAAAATCAAAGGGAATGATCAGAGATGAGAAAAGTTTCCCTCTCTTCTCTGGTTTGGGCTTCCAGAGGCAGCAATATATGAGGTCAGAGACGGCAAGGGTTGGACAGAGCTTCCTGGAATGGTTTTAATTCTTCTGCTCTCATTCTGTGACAGCATCAAGCATTCTAGAGTAGCCTTTCTATGTTCCTCTCTTCCTCATTTTCATTTATTTTCTTCTTGTCTCTGATTTACTCTCCTATTTTTCTCCTCTCTGCCCAAAGGAACAGGTGGCTTGGAGTGCAGAATGGTTTGGAATAGAATGTGATTGGGGTATAGGCAGATTTCAAGGATACATCTAGGTTTAAAGAAGTCTTAAGACTGAGGAGAAAATTTAGGGTTAAAGACCATGGTCTTCATCAGGACTAGGTCATAGAATCATCCCAGTATCTTCATTTTCCCCTCAGAGGAGGATTTTGTTAGTGTATCTCTAGCATTGATCATAGTACTTTGCAATTAGTGAGTACTTAATAAATGATTCTTGAGTTCTTGAATTGAAGATCAGCCCCAAAGAGAAATTTAAAACTCACTCATGGTTCCTATATTTCCAAGGCTTGCCCAGTCCCAAATTAATTCACATCTGTATTTCTGAATGTCTCTCTCTCTCTCTCTCTCTCTCTCTCTCTCTCTCTCTCTCTCTCTCTCTCTCTCTCTCTCTCT
>JAJPUD010002528.1:0-25508 GCA_023553655.1 Myrmecobius fasciatus
CACTTATCTACTTTTCCATTCCAACAATAAGCACACAGAGAAAGCAAGCTGGTATTATTTTCCAGTTTAGACAGGAGTTCCAGCAATTCAGCAAGCCTGACTCAAACAATTTCTCTGTAAGTCTTGTGCTACCAAAATATGAGAGGATGTAATATGCCTCAGCAGTGATAAGCATTAGCTCATCTACCCATTCAACAAAGACTTAGGGAGATACAATAATTTACTGTGGAAAGAAGGAATGGAATTTAGTTCATGTGTTTTTTTGCACCTATTTGAACTTAGACAATTTACTTAATGTCTATCCCAATTACCTTCCCTTCCCCCCCAAAAAGGACAAATTAAAATGCATTCCTTCCTTTCTTGAAGGAGTACTGTGACCATTAATAAAATTATGTGATTGGGAATGCTAACTTTGGGGGGAAATACTTCATTACTTCAAGGCAAGTTATAGATTACATTTAAATCCAATTCAATAAATGTTTCTCAAGTGCCTATTGCACACCAGCCATTCTTCTAGGTTTGAAAATACAAAGATAATGATCAAAGGCTCTTGCTTTCAAAAAGCTTGCATTCTATTTGAGATGGGACTGGAAATACAATATGGTCACTGCTAGGTGACCTATCACAAGATAATTCAACATGATAGTGATAGTGTTAGCCATAGGAGAGGTAAATGGGGGCAAATCAAAGGACTTTTAAAGTAAAATATAACTCTATGAAAAATTGGGTTAATGAAATTAAGGTGAAGCAAATCTTTTTTTTTTTTTTTTGCTTTTTGCTGAGGCAATTGGGGTTAAGTGACTTACCCAGGGTCACACAGCTAGGAAGTGTCTGAGACCAGATTTGAACTCAGATCCTCCTGACTTCAGGGCTGGTGCTCTAACCACTGCACCACCTAGCTGCCCCAGTGAAGAAAATCTTAAATTTAGAACTTTGGATCTTAGAAAGACCTTTGTGACCTGAAAGATAATCTAATCCAAGGGTGTTTAGCCTTTTTGCATATCAAAGTTTCTTTGAAAGTTTGGTGGAGCACGTCTCCCTTTTCTACATGTTTTTAAAATGCATTAATTAAAATATATAGTTGTACAGAATATGAATTATACTGACACAGTGTAATTAAAATGTTAAAAGCAAAACAACAACAACCAACAAGTTCATGGATCTCAGGGCTAAGGACTTAAGGACTTTTGATTTGTATGAAGATCTTAGTTTATAGAAGAAAAAATGTCTCAAAACAGTGACCCTGATGTGGCCAATGTCACAAAAAAATTGAACAAAGGATCAGAACTGATCCAAAATGTGGATAATGCTCATTCCACTATACCATTGTAAGACTTCTGGCATGCAACACTGGAAGAAAAGCTAAAATGATCTTGGAATGGAAAAGATCTTTAAGGGTAGGCACAAAGCACCTGATGGACAGAAATACAGCCTGTATTTACCCTGCTTTGATCTGGGATCACTTCTTAGCAAAAGCTCTATCTCTGTATCTGTGTAGATACATGTATGTATGTATGTACAAGTGTTTATTTTCTAAAGTTCTTCTATTGTCAAGCCGTTGGTTTCCTACCAAAAGTAATCTGAAACTATAGAAAAGTTCAGAATAATGAACTTCAACTACAATATCCAATTACATCAGAACTTCATTTTCATAGAAGCTTGATTTCCTTTTACTTTCTACCTTTAGAATATTAATCTTGTGCTGGTGAATATTTGCATTCCATTAAAATAAAACTTATATTATGCTTTTTATAAACTGAACCTAAAAATATTTTTCTTTGTCTCACACCCTAGTAAAGTTCTAGGAAAGCATTTTTGCTTGATAAAATATAGCTCAATTGAAATGTTATCCTCAATTTATGGATTTTTCTGCTTGCAATTCTTGAAATTAGGGTAAAAGTAAAAGTAAAGATGGCTTTCTTTTTAAATTCTGAATTTCTTTTAGGAAGTAAATTTCTTATTTTTAAATTTTGTAAACCAAAGCAGAATATTTTTTCTCCTCACCATATATTTGCCTAAGAAAGATGATGAAATTTGTGCTGTTAAATTAACTCAATAGAAGAAAACCCTGCAACATGCCTCCAAAAAGATTTTTCTCTCTTTCATAGTCATTGCCCATAATTCAAAAGAGATGGGGAGAAGACTATTGTTCATTTTCCTTTACTTTATTATTTTTTTTTAAAAAGCAAAAATAAACATACAAAAAACACTGAAAAGTCAATTTTTAAAAAATGTGTCCTACTGTAACCATAGATTCTTAGCAATTTAACCATTAAGATTCTTTATAATTAGTAGAGTTTGAAATAAACATAGCATAACATACCACTTTGAGTGCTTAGTAAACCAAAGGCAATTCATAAAATTACAGGAACATAGCATTTTAGAGTTTGGTATGCCTTATTGAGAGAATCTTTTGTCTGTATTGTTATGAGTTTAACACATCAACAATTAATTAATATACAATTTTTAGGTGTCCACTTTGCGCTAGGCAGTATAAGGTTGATTGGATTTAAATGAAAATAGTCCTTACCTCCAAAAAGCTTAAAATCCTCTAGGGAGAAAAATAATGGACAAAAAGAGACATATCACAGAAATTATGCAGTTTGCATATCAGTAGAACTTTTAGTAAAGGAATTGGGAGGGAGGAAGAAAAAATAAGCCAATATTGTACAAAAATATAACAGTTCTTTTTGTGGAGAAAAACAAGAAATAAAAAGAGTGTCCATCAATTAAAGAATGACTAAAGAAGCTATGGTATATGAATACAATGAAATATTATTGTGGTATAAGAAATTATGAAAAGACAACTTCAGAGAAACCTGAGTGAACTAATAGAACCCAATATAGTTAAATGACCAGAATCAGGAGACCAATCTAAATAATGACAACATTGTAAAGGCGAACAAATTTAAATGACTTCAGAATTCTAAATAACACAATGACCAACTACAATTCCAAGGGACACATGATAAAGCAAGCTATTCATTTCTTGATAAAAAGCTGAAGTACTCAGGGTATGGAATGTGGCACATATTTTTTATATAACCAATTAGAATTTGCTCCACTATGCATATTCATTAACAGAATTTTGTTTTTCTTGCTTTGTTTTGCTTTGTTTTAGCAATGGGAGGAAGGAGGTTAGAGTAAAAAAAATATTTTAATTGAAAAAATAAACTTAAAAAAGAATGAATAGAGTAAAAAGGCATGACTCATCAGTGAAGATAGTATCAATCTGTTCACAGCATTATAACTTCTTGTTGAAATCCTGCAGGGAATTATACTGCTTTAGATTACCAATGAGTACTTTTAATGCCCCCATACAAATATCTCATGAGAATAAAAGCAGAAACTATTAGCTTATTTGGCCATGAGATATTTATTTAAAAATGCTTTATAACTTGCAAGTCCAAAGTTATTATAGCCCCTTTCTATCCCCTAGCTACAATATTAGAACTATTGAAGTAACCCCTGAAAAATCAATGTTTACTTGTGCTAAACTTCAAATCAACAAATAATTGCAGTAGTCATCGGGAATAAGGATTGATCCATGTGACTTGAATCTATAGTCTTTCTTTAAAAATAAAATCCATACTGGTTAAAGGTTGTTTCATTTTCCAGTTCAGACACAAGATTTCAACAACTCAGCAAGTTTTCTTCTGATTCCCTCTATAACTCAAGCATTATTGATGTGTGATAAGTTGAAATCAGCATTGTCAGTAATAATCTTCAGTTACTGAAAACTTAGCCTACAGGATCATTTAACAGGGGTCTATGATTATTGTGCAAAAATTGAAGTAAATTTAGTTTGACATGATATTTAATGTTTATGACAAAGAGTGCATACATAAAAAAGGCAATCACAAAGGCATTTGCAACCATGCCAAGAGAAAAAGGTGAAAGAAAAGTTGGAGAGGATCTTGGGCTTGGAGAAAAGAGCTATAAAGAGGATATAATACCTCTATTAAGTTGGGACTCTATCTTTACTTCCCACCCTTATTTTATATTATTGAGGCAGTTTGATGGGGCAATGATGGTGATTTGAGTCAGGAAGACTTGAGTGGAATTGTTGGAGTTGTATTTACACACACACACACACATGGATAGATAGATAGATGTAGAGATAAATAGAGATAGAGATATATATGGTGAGTTCCTTAAATATACCTATTAATTATTTCTTAGTTTCTTATCTGAAACAAATACATCTTTACATTTCTTTTTCTTCAATATAGTTTAGAAAAAGTGGCAAAAGAGTTAGTCTATAGTTTATTCACTTAATGAATACTGTTAATGGACCTAATTTGTGAAAGTCATATACTCTCTGATATTGCCATTCAGGTGCTTACAATTTAATTTTATTTCATCTTTTAAGAAGCTTTCTTTTCTTGTATTAAAAAAAATTGGGGAACTGTCACCCCACCATATATTTCATTCTACTTCTAATTTACAACATAAGCATGAGAGAGAAAGGGATCAGATTTAATCAGTCTTGGAGCTCCTGAAATAAATGGAATTAGAAAAACTGGTTGATGTCAAGTATATATATATATATATATCACTTGCAAAGAATTATGTCTAGGAAAGCTTAGCTTTATGGTGACCTCAGATTCCACAAAAAAGGGAAAAAAAAGCATTATTCATATTCTAAAAGCCACCCAGGGTTAGGAAAAAGGCCACTTGTTGAGATCAGTCTATGCCTTTGGGTCAGTTCTAATGGTCAATAAGTTAGCTTAAGGGTACAAGTTAATAATAGTTTTTGAAAATAAAATAAGAAGTGTTATAATTTATTGCTTCCTTATATCCTTTTAAAGTTAAAAATGGACAATTATGAAGCATAATTACCATTTTGTGCAATTTGATCTAAGTACAGTATCTTTCATAATAGATCTAGGAAAATTGGGATCATATAATGAGAAATTTAACCTTAATCAAATGCCATGAGCTGGTTAATCACAGCAAGTTATAATTTAGAAACTCATTATCAATACTATGATATGTGTGTGGTGCTTGTTTTTCAGGATTCCTTAGGTTTTAGGTTATCTAAAAAGAATATCTAAAAAGAAATGGCAGGTCAAGGTCACAGGATTGTACCTTACACCAAGAAATTATGTTCCCAAAGACCAATCAATCATGCATGTGAACATACGCTATGCTTAATGTGTAGAGATGCCATACATGTATACACATGCACACACACATATATATGTGTATGTATATGTGTGTGCAAATATATATCAAAATCAGGGACATGTATCTATATATATAATCATCTATATCTCAAATGTCACTAATCATCAAAGGAAATCAGACAATGATGAAATGTTGTCACAATGTTCAGTCTGTCCTGGATATATTACCTGAAGTTTGATTTTCATAGACAAAGTACAGCCAAATTTGACAAAGTAGATAATCTTTTAGATTTTATTCTAATTTTTTTGTTATTTAATAGTTGGTAAAGGTATTGAGCCTTTTCCATAAACTCAAAAGAAGGCAAAAAAGATTAGTGCATGTAAAACTATGGATCTCTACTTTGAATATCTGGCAACTTATAAGCATATAATACATTCACTTGTTAGTTTGAAAGCTGTGCTGTTTTTCTGCCTCCTCCTGAATCTTTTTCTGTTCTACTGATTTTTTTTAAAAAAATGTAATGTCATCCTTTTTGTTTTCTTTTATGTCTTCCTATAAGTAATCTTTCTTCCCAACTCAACCTCTTTCCCATACTACCTCCGCAAAAAAAGTACTCCATAGGAACCAATATCGATTTCAAAGTCTTAACAATGTACTCCTATAAAATATTTTCTTTTTACTTAACCTTTCATATCTATCCTGTTATATAAAAGATACCAGTAGCTATGGATACCCATTTCAGCTCATTAACATAATTAAATTTATTCTCTCCCATGAGGAAACTTTACTGTAATAATTGAAATGATATAGCAGGTTTCACTTCTTTAATTCTTACTACACAAGACTTAGGGCTCTTTTGAGTTAGGATTTCTTGAGGAAAAGATATCTTTTTTTTATTAATTTTCATGCTTATATTAAGTAGTAAAACCCAAACCTCTCATACCAGTCACTTTCAATACAAAGATAGTCATTTGGTCCAGAAAAATTTACAATACTATAAAACATACACTAGTGGGTAATTTCAGGAACATGGAGTAGTAGTTATATAGCTCAATTCTGCCCAATTTAAGCATTCGAAGTATTCTAATGGTCTATTGGCTGAATTTTTCCCTCTCTTCAAGCTGTCCTCCCTACATCTTCTGAAATGGTAAGCCTAAAGTATATGTCTGACTATGCTACTCTCCTATCCAATAAACTTCATTGTACCCCCAACCCTTGGCATTCTTATTTTAATTATTTTTTTATATTTTATATTTAACAGGTCATAGTATGGTTAAATATAAAATCCTCTGCTTGACATGTAAAGCCCTTCACTATTTTGTCTTAAGCTACCATCATGCCATCTTTATTATACAGCACTCCACAATACCACTCTGCTCAACTGTCCTTTCTGTTCCCAGCATGCAAAATGCAGTCTCCCATCTTTGAGCCCTTGTTCATTCCTTCCTAATTTTTATTTTCCTTCAAAACTTAACTCAAATTCTGCCTCCTACAGTTTTCCTCCATCCACTAATATATTTCCATAAAATTATCTTAGTTTTGTTTTTTACTTTGTATTATTTTCTATATACTCTTATAGTGGTGTATTGTGTTTTATAGATTATGAGATCATTGAAACCAGGGTCTATTTTATTTTTATTCTTTTTATCTACATATAGTATCTATATCTCAGATACTTAGCACAATGCCATGAACATAGTGAAAATTTCATGAATATTTTTTGACCGACTCACTTGGACATAATAGTTATTTCATAACTAATTGTTTACTAATTGATAAAAATCACTTTTTGGCATCTCTTAGTTAGAGATCTTTATGTTCAGGGACTCTATCCTATCCTTACCTTAAAACATTCTTTCCTTGAATCTTCAATGTGTTTATATTTATTTTGAAATTTTACTCCAATTCTAACGAGGTGGCAATTAGGAAAACACTGGGCCTGAAGTTGAGAAGATCCAAGTTCAAATATTGCTTCAGACACTTTCTAGCTATGTGCCTCTGAGCAAGTCAGTTAACTTCACTTTGTCTCAATTTACTCAACTGTGAAATTAAGTTAATAACAATTCCTTCTTGAGGTTATTGTGAAGATCAAATGGGATATTTGTAAAATGTTTAATATAATACCTTGTCTAGTAGGTACTGTGTAATGGTTGTTATCATCATCACCATCATTCCCTGCCTGCATGAGGAAGTAATAGATTTTACCTAAATCCCAAGTTTATTAGAAAAATTTAGGTTAAGCTTCAGCCTGACTGTATTCCATTATTTCTCTGAGAAGCAGATCAGTTCTAAACTCAGCTTCTATTCAACTTGTTATTTTTCTTCAGCTTCCATTCAACTTTTCATTTTTTCTTGTTAGCTACATTCACTTGGATCTTCTGTTTAGACCTCACTGGAAACTAGAATCATTTAGACTTTTTAGAGGCATAGCTGACTTTTCCATTAACTCATTAACTCTTAACAATTAGAGCCCAAGGTATTCACAGCCTGAATATACCAAATGGACAATGATTATGGGCTATGACTATAGTAATAATGCTTTTCTGTAATCAACTATTCTCTAAAGATTTAAAATGTTCTCTCACTGAAGCCCCAGTCTTTCAACATGTCAGTATGGCATTGATCCTGGGATTTCTAAGAGAATGCAAATGCAAGACAAACCTTTGGTGGTGAAAAGAGTTAAGGTATAAGGTATAAGCCTTGTGACAAATCGTATGTACATATGAGTGTGTGTTTTGTCAAAGGATATAATTTAGCTAATTTTGGAGAGAACTCAGCAGTTTCCATTGACAATCCATCTCGTAAGTCTTTGTTATTTGATATTTCCATTGATGGAAGGAAGTTAGACCAAATAATGAATTCTTGAAGAAGATAAATGTATTAGACCTTCAATTAACCCAAATAAGCTTTTGTATAATTCTATGAAAGATTAATTAATATTTATTTTGTCACTTGCTGAATCAAATAATTAAATAGGAATTCCTCCACTTTGTTTTCCACCCAAGGCAACTGGAATGAAGTGACTTGTGCACGGTTATACAGATACAGATACTAAGTATTAAGTGTCTGCGGCTGAATTTGAACTCAGATCTGCCTGAATCCAGGTCATTGCTCTCCACACTGTTCCATGTAGCTATCATGAGCTCTACTTTTTCCTGTTGGCACTCATATTCAACCTTTCTGGTTTTATCTTCAAGAAAAGTGATATATTGGAACAGAAGTTGCTTATACTTAATCTTTGAAATAGTTTTTTTTTTTTTTTTTTTTTTTAACCTTTGTTTGTGCTTTGGCTCCCTATATGTACCTGCCCTTTCTAAATCATAGTTATTAAGAGCTAAATGACAGCATTAATGTATTATTTATATATGTGAACATAACAAAAATATAAAATATGACTATAATTGCATATGGCTTTTACTCTAGCATGAGTACTCAATATTCAAAGAAAAAGACAGATCATTTTCAGCCTCTGAGTCTTAGCAAATGCTTTCCATCCACTTAGAATTGCCTCTAAACACTTTCCCATTCTATAATTGATGCTATGGATTTCTTTTTTAACCCTAGTCCTTTCAACTCAAATGATATTGCTTTCCAAAAACTTTCCCTATGCCTTCTATTTTAATTTGCATAAAATGTCATTCTACCCTTAAGGCCTTTGCCTTTACATAAATAATGTATCATATTTTCCCTACTAGAGTATAAGATACTGGAGGTCAGGATCCCTAGTTTTGTCTTTTATCTCTCAAAGAGCTATATATTCAATGAAGGTTGAAAAATAATATGCATTTATAGGTGGGTAGGTAGCTATGTAGGGAGGGAGAACAGAGAATGGGAGGTAGGCAAGTAAGACTCCTGGTTGCCTGAAAGACTTTTCTGTCAAAAATACTTAGTACTTACTCTTCAAAGAAAGACATACTCTTAGTAGAAGGAGAAAGGAAAATGTGATTGTAAGAGGAAAGGAGGAACTTTTTAATAGCAGATAAGACATATCTTTGGAACTATAGACATGTGAAGAAGCCAGTCTCCCACCTCCGCCTCCACCACAATAAAGTCTCCTGATTCTAAAAACTTTAGTGACAAAGAGCAGATTTCATCCCCCCTTCCTGTGAGATTCCTCTTTTATTTGCTAAGCTGAGGTTTTATTTTGTTTCTGGGTTTAAGACTATTTCTTTTGGCATTGTCTATTCTCTTCCCTATTCTATAAAAAAACTGAGATTTCTCTCTGTTGCTCACTGTGATAAAAGAGTTTAGTTATTCTATATGGATTTTTTATAACTGGTTTTTTTATTAAAGCTTTTTATTTACAGAACATATGAATGATTTTTCTACATTGACCTTTGCAAAAAAAATTTTTTTTTGTTCAAAATTTTTCCCCTCCTTCTCCCCCACCCCTAGATGACAAGTAGTCTAATACATGTTAACTATGTGTAACTGGTTCTTGATGAGTTAGAGGTAACGTATACTAATATAGTTATTTGCCCCAAGGGAGCAAACAGAACCAATTGTACCATTAGATTGAAGCTAACTGTAGTGAGATAGATATAATTCTAGTCCAGTATCCTTGATGGAGGTGAGATGAAAGAGACTGCCAGCCACCATGTTCCTGGATTGTGTGCTTTCCACAGTGGTGGAAACTGCAATGCCCTTTGAAGTTGGAGTGAGCCAAATGCCAGATCAAATAATCAAATGTGAGCTAGTCATATTTATTTTATCCATCTATCAATCCCCTATTCAGCCCACTGAAAGAAGAGAGGAAGTGAACAAGGAAGGAAAGACATGAAGGAGGAAGGGAAAGAAAAGAAAAAGAGGACAGGGAGAAAAGACAAAAAGGAAGAAAGGAAGAAATAGGCATGGGAGATGCAGAAGTAAGAGAAAATAGAGAAAGTAGAATGGGAGAAAGGAAAGGGGGAAGGAGAAAAGCAGTATGAAAGCATCTTTCTACTATTCTGAGTTGTATCTTTAGGTTTATATAATTCAACAACTTAAGTTACAAACCATGAATTTTATGAAACATTGTCTATTAGAGCATATTGAATCACACAATCAACGATCCTTCTTTCAAGGTGCTTAATAAGTAGACAATCAGAAGAAAATGTCACACCAAAGATTATGAAGTCTTCATGAATCTTTCAACATTCTCAGAATAAATCTATAATCATAACTACTTTTATAGTTGAACTTACTATTGTTCTCAGTTTTTCTTTTTCTTTTTCCCTTTTTTTTATTAGTGTGAGGCTTAGATGAAAAGCATCTTGATTCATGGAAAAAGTTCCTTTTTAGACAAGGCCATTTATCCCCTAACTCTTTATATATATATATACATGTGTGTGTGTATATATATATGTATGTGTATATATGTCCATATCTATACCTATAATACATATCTATACACCTATATATATACACACATGTATATGTATATGTACATATAAGATGTATTAATGATATATGTATAAATATATAGTATTTTCATTATATATGCATATATACAATATGCATACATATACATATACACACATAAATATATATATATATATATACTTAAATTTGAAATATGCATTTTCAAATGACTGAACTTCAATTAAAAATAAAAATAATTAAAATTCTCATTAGATATATATTCAGCAATATAAACAAACCAGTATCTATGGTTGTTTTATTTATTCATTATAATTTTTTTAGAACCTTGATTTTAATGAAGGCTCACATTTCTTCCAATTGTCTACAACCCTATTATTTTCTATCTAACATTAGACTAGTTATACAGTTGAGAGACTGTAAGACAAGTACTTATTACACTAAAATATAATTTTTTTCTCTGAAAAATGCATCTGATTCAGTAAATTTAACATAATTACCTTAATCATCCACTAGACAATAACACTTACCTTACTATGTACAACTTATTTGCCATCCCGAAAATGCTAGTATATACAAAAGACCATCCTTAGGAGTTATTAACCCCTTATTTAAAATTAAAGTTAATAGGCAACTGAGAGTTTTATTGACAGGACAGAGAGCAGATCACATGTACACACACACACACACACACACATTGTACATAGACAAAATGAACTCTCCTTCAATAGCAAACTTACCTGCTGGGAATGTCCACCAAGTCTCTGCCTTGGGCTTTTCCATTTTCTTATTTGGTTAACTCATCATTTTCCATGACTTATCACCATGACTACATAGATGACTCCTGGATTTATTTACTAGACTCTCTTTTTCACTTTGTTCCCACACTTTGGATCCCTAACTGGATGATTTCCAACTAGATATCATATAGAAATCTTGAGTTCAGTATGTTCAGAGAGCATCCATTAGCTTCTGAAACCCACTTTTCTCACCCTCCCTACAACTGTCAGCAAACATCTCAAAACATTCTAGTGTTTCCTGATTTCTACCATAATCAAATATAACATCATCTGTTTAGTATTCCGATTCTTCATAATCCACACTACCACCACCCACATCTTTTGACTCTTCTTATACCTTACACCATCACCCACATATACAATGCTTGTTGACTACCTGAATAATAATGATAACAGTGATGACAATGATACATTTTACATATATTATCTCATTTGATTCTGAAAAAATTCTATGAGATTGTATTATAGGCTTCTTTAGCCCTATTTTATGAGGAAGAAATGCTGTTTTAGTATGCTAAAAGGACTTGACCATGTACTTAAAAGTATCAGGGGCAATATTCAAACCCAGTTCCTGACTGATTCCAGGTATTCTGACTTTTTTTTTCACTATGGCATATTCTGTCATATGGACACACATATAAATGCACATAAATGCATTGTGTTCTTCTTTCTAACTGGAGATTACATTTTTCTAGTAGTTCTGTTTATATTTAAGCCAATTTCATCCTCAAAAACCTGCAAATAGACTTTCAGTAACAATCTTTATTTCTAAGTATTTTGAACTGATTTAAAAAAATATATATAATTCTACCAAATATAGTGTTTCCTTGCTTCCTTCTTTCCTTCCCTCATTTTCTCCTTCCCTCATTTCCTCCTTCCTTCACTCTCTCCCTCCCTTCCTTCCTTCATTCCCTCCCTCCTTCCTTCTTTCTTTCCTTCCTTCCTTCCTGTCCTCCTTCCTTTCCTCCTTCCTTCCCTTTTTTCCTTTCTTTTTCCTATTCTTCCTTCCATCCCATCCTCTTTCCTTCCCTCCTTCCTTCCTTTCTTTCTCTTCTCCTTCCTTCCATTACTTGTTCCTTGTCAGTAGTTCCTTCCTTCCTTCCTTCCCTTCTCTCCTCCTTCCTTTCCTTGCTTCCTTCCTTCCCTTCTCTCCTCCTTCCTTTCCTTGCTTCCTTCCTTCCTTTCTTTCCTTAATTCCCTCCTTCTTTCCTTACCTTAATTCCTTCTTTCCTTTCCTTACCTTATTTCTTTTTTATTTCTTTCTCCCATACACCACTCCTTAAAAATTATTCCCTTGGGATTGATTAGTATGGAAAATCCATAGAATATAAATTCTATCAAAATATACATACTTGGGCTATTAACAACTAGAGTATGCAAAGACAGGATGTGATTCTAGGGTTATTCCTGCCTACATGGCTCGTTTTCTATCTGCTAGGCTACTAATGTCATTTTATATACACCAAGAAATGATTATATTTAACCTAAGGGTTATAAAGCTCAATGCAATGTCAAGATATGGCTCTAGAAACTTTTTTGAACATCTCTTCTGGCTCTGAAATTATTTAACTCTGACATTCTACTGATTTCCCTATAAAAATTCCTAGACACATTCAATGATTTACAAATCTCTTATAAAAATATTATTTGTGGATATCAAAGTTGTATTTTTAAAATATATTTTTATTGGAAGATATAGATTATAGAGTGGAAACAAAATTTTTGGAAGTTCAATTGGGAGTTCACATTTTCTTTAGATTTAATTCCAGTTGTGGTTCTAATTACCTGTGTCACCTTGGACAAAGCACTTCACTTCTCCTTAAGTGCTCATTTATAAAAGTAAAGGACTGACCTAGTTGATTCTCTAGTCATTTCCATTTTTAAATTGAATGCTATATGTTTATTTTGGACATGGACAATATACCTTTTCTGAGATTTAATTCTCAAGAAGACTAATTCATTTTTCATCCTCTTATCCAGCTTACAAAGGGGCCTCAATGATATGATCTATTCATGTAATAGTTAATAACGGACCATATACTATGCAGAAGATACTTTTCCAAAAGTTACCCCCACTGCTCCCTTATATGCATCGTCTCATTTGCATTCTGATCAGCTTAGAATAGCCATGGCTTCTGAGCCATAGTTTGTACTACCCTGTCCCTGTGAAATTGACTTATATTCTTTATTCTTCCAGAGCTACTGCATTCACAAATCCAACTCACCCTATAAATGTCACTGACTACATTATTTATACTTACCTTATGGTACTAATCTCATTCTACCTTATATGGCAATCAGCTATTCATATGTCATTTTCTCTAAAAATTATAAACTCCTCAAAGACAGGGCTTAGTCTTATTCATCATTTTATCTCTGCTGTCATCCTTCACACACACGCACACACACACATACACACACACACACACACACACACCTATTCCCAACTACCTCATGGTTCTTTTTATGATTCAGTAGTCAATATATGTTCATTGATTTAATTAATGATAATGTCTTCAAAAAACTGCACCAGAAATTCACCCTGTATATTAAAAAGGAATTTTCCTGGCAAGATTTTACCTATAAGTAAAATTTAAACTGTCTATCTACATGACCTTGATAAGAGAATAAAGGTAAACAGAGGAAAAATGACATATAATTCTCCATCGCTATATGAGTAAAAATACACAAAGTCAGATCTAAACAATTGCAAAAACATCAAGTGCTCTTGGATAGGCCGAGTGAATATAATAAAGATGAAAATACTACCTAAACTAATTATTTATTTAGTGCTATACCAATCAAACTCCCAAAAATTATCTTACTGACCTAGAAAAAAAATGACAACAAAATTCATCTGGAAAAACAAAAGGGCAAGAATTTCAAGGGAATTAATAAAAAAAATGAAGGCGGCCTAGCTTATACCAGCTCTAAAACTATATTATGAAGCAGTGGTCATCAAAACCATTTGGTACTGACTAAGAAACAGAGTAGTGGATCAGTGGAATAGGTTAAGTTCATAGGACAAAAAAGTCAATGACTATAGTAATCTAGTGTTTGATAAACTCAAAGACCTCAGCTTTTGAGATAAAAACTCACTATATGACAAAAACTGCTGGGAAAATTGGAAACTAATATGGAAGAAACTAGGCATTGACCCACACCTAAAACCATATACCAAGATAAAGTTGAAATGAATTCATGATCTAGACATAAAGAATGATATTATAAACAAATTAGAAGAACGTAGGATGGTCGAGATCTGTGGAGGAGGAAGGAATTTGTGACAAAAGAAGAATTAGAGATCATCATTAATCACAAAATAGATAATTTTGACTATATCAAGTAAAAAAAGTTTGTGTACAAACAAAACAAATGTAGACAAGATTAGAAGGAAAGCAATAAACTAAGAAAACATTTTTACATCCAAAGGCTCTGATGAAGGCCTCATTTCTAAAATATATAGAGAATTGACTCAAATATATAAGACTTCAAGCCATTTTCCAATTGATAAATGGTCAAAAGATATGAACAGACAATTTTCAGATGAAGAAATTAAAACTATTTATTCACATGAAAAGGTGCTCCAAATCACTATTGATCAGAGAAATGCAAATTAAGACAACTCTGAGGTACCACTACACACCTGTCAGATTGGCTAAGATGACAGGAAAAGATAATGACAAATGTTGGAGGGGATGTGGGAAAACTGAGGCACTGATACATTGTTCGTGGAACTGTGAATTGATCCAACCATTCTGGAGAGCAATTTAGAACTATGCTCAAAAAGTTATCAAACTGTGCATACCCTTTGACCCACCTGTGTTTCTGCTGGGTCTATATCCCAAAGAGATATTAAAGGAAGGAAAAGGACCCACATGTGCAAAAATGTTTGTGGCAGCCCTTTTTGTAGTGGCAAGGAACTGGAAACTGAATGGATGCCAATCAATGGGAGAATGGCTGAATAAATTATGGTGAATATGAATGTCATGGAATATTATTTTTTCTGTAAGAAACTACCAACAAGATGATTTCAGAGAGGTCTGGAGAGACCTACATGAATTGATGATAAGTGAAATGAGCACAACCAGGAGATCATTATACACAGCAACAAGACTATACAATGATCAATTCTGATGGACATGGTTCTCTTCAGCAATGAGTTGATTCAAACCAGTTCCTATTGTTCAGCAATAAAGATAGTCATATACATCCAGAGAGAGGCCTGTGGGAACTGAGTGTGGACTACAACACAACATTTTAATGCTTTCTATGAATATTTGCTTGCATTTTGTTTTTCCCCCTTAGGTTGTTTTTCTTTTTTTTTTCCTCTTTCTAGATCTGATTTTTTTTGTGCAGTAAGATAACTGTATATATATACATATATATATATATGCATATATATGTATACATATATGGGATTTTTCCTATAATTTAACATATTTAACATGTATTAGACTACCTGTCATCTAGGGATAGGGGTGGGGAAAAGGAGGGGAAAAATTTGGAACAAAAAAAATTGTGCAAAGGTCAATGTAGAAAAATCACTCCTATGTTCTGTAAATAAAAAGCTTTAATTAAAAAAAGATACTCTCTCCCTTTAACAAGTCACCATTTTCCTTTACTCATTTATAGTTACTATTAAACCTATCCTTGACTATGATTTGCAGCTACAAAATAGCTTTTTTATATTTTTAAATAACTGTTTGGATATAGTTGAAGGCAATTCACTGACTTTAAGCAGACAGCAATCATTAGTCAACAAGTTTTTCGTCTACATATGACTTTAAATTTTGCCTTACAATATTCAACATTATTACTGGGTGATAAATTGCAATAAGAAAATGTACTCCTCTTTCCCTGTAAACTCCTTTCTGTCTTCTTTAAATGTGCTCAGCAGTACTTAATAGTACATCAAAAGATACAAAAAGTCAATGTACCCTGAAGCAAATTGCAGACATGTTGGACAGTTTCATAATGACCTGTAGATCATTAAATCGCCATAGTTACTGCCATCAGTGATTCCAGCAGATACACTGACAAAGTAGTTTAAAGAAAATTAAGGAACAAATTGAAAATATATAGGCTCCCATGTTACCATGGTTACTTCTCTGTAGGAACTGTGCATATGAAGTCCTAACCAACATCTCTGTATGGAATATTAATGGCTAGCTATGTGTCCAATCTGAAATACAGGTAGCTCACTATTGACAATCAGATTCACATTAATAGCACCTGTCTGAAGCAGAATAATTCTAAAAAAGTAGTCAACATCATCAAATATTATGCTACTTTCTCATAATCAATTTGTCTTCATTACTACCCTGAAAAGTAGGCTTTATGTGAAGAATTAAGGTGAGGGAAGGCTTAAACCAACAGTGTTATTTGCCAACTATTCTACCTGTCACATCAAAATTGACCCCATTATTTTGATCCATAATAGAAGATCCAAAAAAGCAGAAGGAAAATATGATCAGAATATAGCTTGACATTTCTTAAATATATTTTATTTTTTTCTTTCTTTATTATAAACCAATTTTCCTAACTCCAAGTTTCCTAACTCCAGACTTCTCTCTGCCATGTTTTACTTTCCCCATTAAAAGTGAAAATTTTAAATCAGAAATTTATTTTATGGGGTTCTCACATCCATAATTTTTTTTTTTTTGCTGAGGAAATTGGGGTTAAGTGACTCACCCAGAGTCACACAGCTAAGGAAAGTTAAGTGTCTGAGATCGGATTTGAACTCAGGTCCTCCTGACTTGAGGGCTGGTGCTCTATCCAGTGCGCCACCTAGCTGCCCCAATAATTTTCTATGATTCAAAATGTACTCTCTGAGTTAAATAAGTATTCTAATGGATAATGAAAAGCAAGTGCAGCATAAAAAGCAGTGTGGCAGAGTGACTTAAAGATTGGTCTTAGCATCAGAAAATTCTGGATTTTTGCCCTCTGTCTGACATGTACTTTTAATTAAAACTGGGCAAGTCCCTTAACTTCTTCATGTTCCTTAAGATTTAATTACAACTGAATTGTTAAACTGCAACTGGGAAGGGTATATTTTTATATTGAAAATTACCCAAACCCTCCCATCCCCCCAAAAAAACCCCACAACCAAACAACAACAATCACAATGGTACACAGAGTACTCCCTTCTAAATGCAATAACAATGATGGTCATGATGTTGATAAAAACAATTTAAAATTTTAAAGTTCTTTCTTCGCATAATTTTGTGAGTTATGCAGCAGAAAGAAGTGCAATACCTTTAAGATGTCTAGCAAAATTTGAATACAGGCCTTGGGCCTACAAATTCTACCATTCTCTGACCTATACAATGACAATATAAACAAACTACATAGACTCTAAAGGAATTTTATATTCTGCTGCTACAATGTAATGTCTTTTCTCAAACCTGATTTTCCATCTCACCAACTAGATATCAGCACCATATATCTCTGTATAATTGTTAATGACTTGTAATAGAACAATTGGTTGCTTCTCTTTTGTATCTTGCAACTTCAAAGACGTTCTATGACATTTATCATAATCTTCATTTCAACAAGTCTTTATAAAGAGACTTGTCTCTTCAAAAAATTGTGTTAGAAACTAGAAGCTCAAATTCCCTCTCCCCAAAAGACAAAAACCTACACACATAAAAGGTGGTACAGAGTATGGAGTCAGAAAGACTCATCTTCCCGAGTCTTCAGACAGAGTTCCGACCTCAGGCATTTACTAGCTGTGTGACCCTGGGCAAGTGACTTACCCTATTTTCCTATGTTTCCTCATCTATAAAATGAGCTGGAGAAGGAAATGATAACCGGTCTAGTGTCTTTGCCAAGAAAAACTCAAATGGTGCCTCAAAGAGTTAGACATGACTCAACTCAGCAACAATGAAAGATAAGACTCTCTTTAAACAACTATAACTTCTCTAGCTAACATTTATAGAGTGCTAAGGTCCTGGGCTAAGCACTTTAAGAAGCCTCCATTATATTTAAGTAATACTTATTTGTGGAAAAGTTAATACAAATTACAAGTCAAATGAGTGCAAAAAGCTTGGGTGTCATGGTGGTAGTTATGAATGCACTCAACAATGGTATACCTCAAAACCTCCAACTTACTCCATTTAAATCCCTGTCCAAATAATATGTTAACATTGTTATTTCTTAGATTTAGTCATAATTATTCTCAAAGTCTTTTCTTCTGTATTTTTCTCCTTTTGCCTTTAAAAAAAACAATTAAATGGCTATTTTCTTGTATTTGCCCCCCTGACTACTGGAGTTTCATTCCTTTGTTTGCCTGTGGGGTATTTGCTTTTGATAGAAATAAGGGTCTCTTCTCCTCAAGTTTAGAACAATTACCATTATATGAGGTTTAAGGAGTAACTTATTCAAATCAGAAAATTATCCTTTTGGGTTAGTTGTTACATAGGTATGATCTTGTACATGCTTTTGCATAACTCTAAGGACATCAGGATCCCTCTTGATTCATTAAATGAAAAGCTGAGGAAATTTAAATCTCCTGAGTGGGCCAAAACCCCTTTCCCACTGGCATAAGCTTTGAATATAAACTATGTGCCAGTTCTTTAGGTATTACCCGCTTCCCATCCCCTACTCTCACAGTCCCAGAAACAAAACCTCTTCTAGAAACACCAGGATTTTGTCTCTCTTCACTTCTTCACCTTAATATCTCTTCCAATTCGACTCAGGTAAGAAGCCTACTCAATGGTCATTATTCCTTTAGGTACTTCCTTTTCAATGGGAATCCCAGAGGACCTAAGTTCCATTATTCCTGAACTGGCCATGAAATTCTGAGTGTTTACCCTCGGGCTGACTTGCTTTACACACACACACACACACACACCCACACACTCTTTCTCTCATTCATTCTCTGTCTGTCTCTGTCTCTCTCTGTCTGTCTCTCTCTCTGTGTATGTCTCTCTGTCTGTCTCTGTGTCTCTGTCTCTCTCTGTCTCTCTGTTTCTGTCTTTGTCTTTGTCTGTCTCTGTCTGTCTCTGTCTCTGTCTTTCCCTTTCTAACTTACATCTCCTACTTTATTCTTTCTTTAGAGGCCAGCCCCAACTAAAAGGACACTAGGATTTGAAACCTCATTCAAAGTCAATGAAGACAACACACTAGATATGTATGTGCTCTGTCATTATAATTAACCCATGTTAACAAAAATTTTTGCACTGTTATACCAGGCTGAAATTTAGTTTAGATTTTCTAACAAATGGCATTTCTTTTTCCATGGTAAAAATTTCATTTATACGTTTCTCCATGCAAGAAAGTCCTATTTTATTAATGTCAACAAACAAGCATTTATTAAGCACCTGCCCTGTGCCAAGCACTGTACTAGATGCTTGGGGTAAAAATATAAATGAAATTGTCCTTACCCTGAAAGTGTTTGACCCATATAATTATTTACTTCTTTTTCCAATAGCCCCTCTCCCCTATCCTTGATTTTAAGTGCCTCAGACATAAATATAATATCAGACAGAAACATCAACATAAATGTTGATGAACATTTTATGGAAATATTTCTTACTAGAAATTTGTTTAAATGAGGATTCTCAGCCTAAAATGTAATAAGATTAGGAAGTAATATCTATAAAGCTAAGAGCTATTTTTTTGTTATGTCCCTGCTCCCTGGCACATATTAGGTCAATCACTGCTGGTAAATTTAAACTGAATTGAATCAGAGTAACTTATTAGTTGGGGAATTGAAAGTAGCTTGATATTAATACAAGGCCATAGAGTTTCAGGGCTCTGAAAAGGTCACATTTTGTTAAAGTACAATTATGATCACAGACAATGCTGTGAATTTTTTGATATGTTAATAAAGGAAAACATTGTTTTAAGTTAGCTATTAAGAGTATTACAATTTTCTTCATTGCTAACATTTATATATATATGTATGTATAGTCATATACATACATATATAAGAAAAACATATATGCAGACAAAGTGTAGAACTAAAATTAATCATAAAGAATGCAGGCAATATGCTAATGAACATCTTTAACATCATATTTAATGTACAATAGATCACTATAATTATAAAGTTGACAGAAGTGAGTGCCATAAGCACCTATTCACATTGCCCTGGGCTTCACTACATCTCATAAGGCTGTCTTGTAAACTCTAATTAAAATATATTGTAATAAAGAGAGACATGACTCAATGCTAACAAGCACCTGGTTCAATTATTTCTTATTTGTAGCCGCAGAGTGAGAGGCAAAAGTCAAAGTTACTCTAATCCAGAGGATGTCTAGTAGAGGATATCTCTATATAACTTACAGATTATCCAAGTCTTGATACATGGAATTTGCATGGTATTCCAGAAAGAACATTAGGTTTTTAGTCAAGGCCTTGGATTTAAATCCTTGCTCTAACATTTGTTATTTGAGCAAACCTGGAAAAATCCCATTACAATAATAGACTTTAATTTCCTCATTAGTAAAATGAGGGCAGTGAACTAAGTAAACCCTCAGGCCTCTTCCAGTTTTAAATTTATGATCATAGTATTCATGAACTATGGCATATTGTTGAAAATGAATGGAATAATATTCTTTTTGTATTAAAACTTTTTATTTTCTAAAAAAATGCATATTTTTCAACATGCATCCTTGCAAAACCTTGTGTTCCAAACTTTTAACTTCTTTCCCCTTACCCCTTAGATGGAAAGTTATCCAATACATGGTAAATATATGTGATTCTTCTCTCTATATGTATTTCCACAATTATTATGCTGCATAAGAAAAACCAGATCAAAAAAGAAAAAAATGAGAAAGAAAACTAAATACAAGCAAATGACAAAAAAGTGAAAATATTACATCATGCACACTCAATCCCCATAGTCCTCTCTCTGGGTACAGATGGCTATCTCCATCACAAATCTACTGGAATTGCCCTGAATCATGTCATTGTTGAAAAGAGCCACATCCATTAGAATTGATCATCAAATAATCTTGCTGTCACTTTGTACAATGTTCTCCTGGTTCTGCTCACTTCACTCAGCATCAATTCATATAAGTCTCTCCAGGCCTCTCTGAAATCATCCTGCTGGTCATTTCTTACTGAGCAATAATATTCCATAACATTTATAACTTATTCAGTTATTCTCTAACTGGTGGGAATCCATTCAATTTCCATTTTCTTGCTACTACAAAAAGGGCAGCTACAAACATTTTTGCATATGTACCTTTTCTCTTTTTTATGATCTCTTTGGGATACAGGCCCAGTAGAAACACTGCTGGGTCAAAGACTATGCTTTGATAGTCTTTGATAGCCCTTTGGGCAAGTTCCAAATTGCTTTCCAGAATGGTTGGATCAGTTCACAACTCCACCAGCAATGTATTAGTGTCCCAATTCCCATATCCCCTCCAACATTCCTCATTATCTTTTCCTGTCAGGAAATCTGAGAGATATGTAATAGTACCTCGAAGTTGTATAAATTTGCATTTCTCTGATCAATAGAGATTTAGAACATTTTTCATATGGCAAAAAATTGTATTAATTTCTTCATCTGATAATTATCTGTTCATAGCCTTTGATCATTTATCAATTGGAGAATGACTTGAATTCTTATAAATTAGTCAATTATCTGTATATTTTAGAAATGAGGCCTTTATTAGAATACTTGAATGTAAATTTTCCCCCAGTTTATTGCTTCCCTTCTAATTTTATCTGATTTGGTTCTGTTTGTTAAAAAAAAAAAAAAAGCTTTCACTTAATATAATCAAAATGATCCATTTTGCATTCCATAACGTACTCTATCTAATTCTTCTTTGGCCACAAATTCCTACCTTCTCCACAGATCTGAGAGGTAAACTATTCTCTGTTCTTTTTATCTGTTTATAATATCACTCTTTGTGTTTAAATCATGAAACCATCTGAACCTTATCTTAGTATAGGGTGTTAGATGTGGGTCAATGCTTAGTTTCTGCTATACTAATTTCTAATTTTCTCAGCAATTTTTGTCAAATATTGAGTTCTTATCCCAGAAGCTGGGGCCTTTGTATTTATCAAACAATAGATTACTCTAGTCATTGAATATTGTGTCTTGTAAACCTAGCCAATTCCACTAATTAACTACTCTGTTTCTTAGCCAATACCAAGTGATTTTGATGACTGCTGCTTTACAATATAATTTTAGATCTGGTATAGGTAGTCTACCTTCATTGGCATATTTTTCATTAATTCACTTGAAATTCTTGATCTTTTGTTGTTCAAGATAAACTTTGTTATTATTTTTTCTAGCTCTGTAAAATAACACCCTGGGAGTTTGGTATGACACTGAATAAATAGGTTAATTTAGGTTGTATTGTCATTTTTATTATATTTGCTTGGCCTACCCATGAGAACTTGATATTTTGGAATCATATTCTTATTTAAAAAAATGAAAGCTAAAGGGAAGGAAGCAGCAAATTTCCCTCTACATTGAATAATTCTTTACAATATAAATTATTTTCATAGCTCCAATTATGAGAATAAAAGTGGCCTTTCAAAAGGTGTAGGGAGCCAAAATGGCAGAGTAAAGAAAGGAGCTCACAAACCTCTCTGCCAAATTGCTCTAAATTCTTTTAAATAATGACTCTAAACAAAATTTAAATCATCAGAACACTCCAAAAAACAGAATGAACATTTTCCAGCTAAAAACAACTTAGAAGGTCCGCAGAAAAGGTCTGTGGAACCAGGGTAGGATCCCAAAGTGCAATTCCAGTACAGGCCTTTCCAGGGCAGTCAAAGGCCTGACCCTAGTTCTGGCAAAACAGAACCTAAATCCATAGCAGTACTGGTGGTTTCCAGACCTCTCAGCCTAGAGACACCAAAAAGGACATGGAAGATGAGCAGAAAAGGTCCGAGGTAACAGAGTGGTGGTCTAGCATGCAATCACAGTGCAGAACTAGCCAGTTTAGTCCTGGACCCAGTTCCAGCCCCAGGCCCAACTAGGACTCACTGGTCCTAGACCCAGTGCCAGCTATGCAGGACTCTGTTGCTTTAGCACACTAGATCTTAGAGCTACAGTGGGGCTGGGACACTCATACCAGTTTCAGGGCAAAAAAAGTACTTTTAGTTAGATCCTTAGAAAGATCTCTGAAAATAGCTTGGGACAGAGCAACCCATGTTTTCCTTCACAACACGGCTTTTGTGGAAATGTTCTGTATAACTTCACATGTGGTTTCTTAATCGGAGGTAGGGATAAGGGAGAAAACATGGGAGTCAAAAGTTTGAGGAACCAATGTAAAAATATGCTTTAAATGTAACTGGGAGAAAATATTAAATAATGTTTTATTTTTTTAATGATAAAGTGAACACCAATCCTATATAACGTGTTTTTCTGTGGTTACTTCAGGAATTCCTTTGATTGGAGAAACGATTATTTAAACACAATCTACATTAGCCAGATCCTTATCATAGGTTTATAAAATCATAGATTTTAGGTTATAAGGGACCTTGCAAGCCTTTAAGTCCAACCCTCTCATTTTATAAGTGAGACAACTGAAGTTGATGAAAGTTAAATTTCTTGCTTTTGGTCAAGCGGCTCATAAGTATCTGAGAAAGGATTTGAGATAGGGTCTTCCTAATGAGTGTCATTGCTCTATTCATTATGCTAACCGGCTCCTTTATTATATTATTGTATCCAATTCTGCCCAGTGCAGTAGTAGCAGAGTCATAGAGAAAAGCCCATTGGATCTGACTATAAATTCTACCTTTAAGGCAAATGAAGGTAAAGCTTTCATGAATCATAAGATACTCTGATCCTTACATTGCTCATTAATAATAAAAATGTAATAGCAATACCAATATAGTCCTAAATTTTAGTTTGTCAATAAGAATTTATTAAACATTTATTATGTGCCATGAATGATGGAATTAATAAAGTTTTAAAAAGTCCTGTCTTTAAGGAGCTCACATTGTAAAGAGAAAGAATGAGATAAAGGTGAATATGTATATTTAAGATATACATGAATATAAACACACACATGTATCATCTAGTAGGGATATTATCAGAGGGAACACACTAATAGTTGAGAAATTGGGGATAAGGTTGAGTGTGACTTTTATAAAAGGTAGGATTTAAGGGGCAGCTAAGTGGTGCAGTGGATAGAGCACCCAGCCCTGAAGTCAGGAGGATCTGAGTTCAAATTTAGCCTCAGACACTTAACTGTCCTAGTTGTGTGACCATGGGCAAGAAAAAAAGTAGGATTTAAGCTGAGTCACTAAAGAAGCCATAAAAAGCAGGAGGTAAAGGTGAAGAAAGAAAACCTTCCAGATGTGGGGGAACCATTCATGGAATGTTAGGAGGCAGAATATTGAATTCAAGAAACAGCAAGTCGTTGAAAATTGCTGATTCATAGAGTATGTGGAAAGAGACAAAGGGTAAAAAGACAATAACAGTAGGAAAGGAATAGTTTGCAAAGTATAAAAGCAAAATAAAGGATTTTGTATTTGATATTGAAGGGAATGGGGTAAATAGAATTCGTTGAATAGAGAGCCGAATTGTCAGATCTGTATTTTTGGATGATCATTTGAATAGGTGAGTGGAGGATGACCTGTAGTAGGAAGAAACTTAAGGCAGAGAGACCAAGCATCAGGTTACTGTCCAAATCTGGGTATGAAGCAACAAGGGCTACATACATAATTTTGAAAATCACCTGCTTATCCCCTTTTGTCACTTGCCTTCCTTTTTTCAGTGTATCCTGCATAAGCTTAAATGAACAAATTCTCCTTCATCCCAATTTTCATCCTTTCATATACCTTCAATCTTCTGGTACTCAGTGAAACCTACTCTACTGCTAATGATTTTGAAATTTTTTTACATCATTTCCAAGGATGGCTTCTCTCACAGACAGGACATGTAAGGCTATAAAAAACTGAGATGTTCCTTGCAACCACTGCCACTTTCAGAACCTCCCTCTGCCAACATCACTCTGGCAAAAACCACAAACTTTTCTCCATTCTATACAGATCCTTGCGGCTGTGATCTATGAATCTAATATGTCACTTTTCCTCCCCAATAAGGGAACTAATACTGGGGTCCAATAATGACAAAATAAATCTGATAACTGATTTTATTCATCCCAATGCTTTCTACTTTTGTACTGGGCTCTTAGTAACTCATTCTCCTTAACTAAAATTTCTCTCTATTTTATTTTAACTATGCACAGCACTAATCAAACCACACACAGACACACACACACACACACACACACACACACACAC
>JAJPUD010002528.1:25518-64965 GCA_023553655.1 Myrmecobius fasciatus
ACACACACACACACACACACACACACACACACACCCCTTGTGTTTTTTTATGAATTTGCTCTAGGTGAGATAATTTATAATTCCTTGGTATTCAGCTTGAAATAAAGGTAAAAGGGAGCAAAGGTATTAAGCAAGATAATGGAAGGAAAGATTGAAGGAGAGAGCAACATCAATTGAATTTATCCCACCTAAGGTGTTTCTGAAAAGAAGAATAGGCCACACTGTCCTACTTCTGATCTAGGTCATCTGGATTTTTAATTACTCTCATATAGTAGTCATTTTCTAGCTAACTTCCGTTCATGCATTTAAAGAATTTCTCTTGACCTCAAAAGTCCCATGCATATGTTTCTCACATTCCTTTAGGACTTGGCACTTTTAAAATTTCATCTGACCTGTGACACATTTTGGGCTTCCCTATACTATTTTAGCTCTCTTTTTATTTTTTTAACAGATTTTTTAAAAACTGTCAGTGATTTTAAACACCTGGTATTTTTGAACCTTATCACGTAACTTATCCTAGATTTCTTCTAGCTGATGTTTTTTAAATAGTTTTCGGGCTTCCTTCAGATTTTTGATTTGTTAATTAAATTTCTTGCTTATTAATGTTCATGTTTTATTAGTTTCTTTTTTTTCTAAAATAACGGAATCAGGTTTTTTTTTCTTCTTTCTTGTTGAGTTTTGAAATGCATTATTTTAATCTGTCTTGAAATCACCATTATTAAGAATCTGACCTAATACAAAGAAAATTTTCTTGTTCATATATCTTGTAAATACAGTTATATTATCACTGAAAACATTTATAAGTGTGGACCATTTTCAAAACTCAAGGCTTATCCAGGATGGATTACAAAGCAAGGGAGGGAGAAAGGAAATCACATTTAGACATTTTAGAGGAAAAAATAAATAAAGAAAATGTAAACTAGATGAAGTTAAAGCAGGAACAAGATTTTTTTTTTCCTCAAGGGGAAGAAGGTCTTTGCTTATGCTTTGATTCAACCTGTGGAACAGGTATAAAAATTTATATGGGCCCATAAAATGTTTGACTACCCCCATGTTCTTCTCTCCCAAGGAGGTCTACAGAGAGTGATAGGAATGATATCAATGTTTTCTTTCTTTCCAACACAAACCACAGTGTGTTAATTTAGAATGCTCTAAGTCGGATGCTCACATCATTCCTCTCCACCAGGAAAAAAAAAAAAAAACAAAACTGGCAGAACAAAAAGGAAAATAAGGTTTTATTTCTTTTGTTGTTTTTTTAATATTATTTTATATTTCCAAATACATTTAAAGATAGTTTTTAAACATATTTTGTTTCCTAATTTTTTCTCCCTTCATCCCTTCCCTCTGCTCTCCATAGAATAGAAAGAAATCTGATATAGGTTAAATACATACTATCCTTTTAAACATATTTCCATATTTGTCATATGGTTCTAGAAAAATAAGACCAAAAGGGGGAAAACATGAGAAAAAACACACGCAAACAAACAAAAAGGGGAAAATACTATGCTTTGAACCTTCAGAATTGTTAGCTTGCTCTCGCTCTCTCTCTCTCTCTCTCTCTCTCTCTCTCTCTCTCTCTCTCTGGAAGTGAATGGCATTTTCCATTCCTAAAGATTTGATAAGGGAATTACTAAAAAGTTAGTCCAATGCAGAATAACAATTACTGCTTCTAAAATCACATTTATTTCCAAATCCTGTGAAACAAAGTAGATTATTTGTATAGGTATAGATATGTATATATATATATATATATATATATATATATATATATATATATAATGTTATGTGGATATATAGTGTTATATTATGTTTTTTATCTTAAGGATTCAAGTTACTTAATTTTAGTTTTAAATTCAGCATATCTTATAAGTACTGGACATACCTTAACTCTTGACTCAGCCTGAACAGCTAAGTGGAAAGAAAGGTCATTTAATCCTTCTATGAACATTGAGAGTCCCAAATGAACTAAACTACCACACCCTTCAGCTTTCAAGGAAATTTAAAGTTTCTTGGGAAGTCAAAGTTTCAATGGAAATAAAAAGTCTGAGGGATGAAAAAGGAAACATTTTGATTAAAGTTTAGCTTATTAGTGGATGTAACTAAATCCCAAAATGTAGTGAGGGGAATAGAAAATAGGATCATTGACATTATATGATATTTGCATTTGCATCTAAAAATGTGGTGTGAATTATATATTTGATTAGTCTTTCTAGTCAAAAGTGAGGTTGAGTATTCAGAGACCAGGATACTAAAAACAAAGAAAACAAAGATCTAACCAGACACATGATTTCACCTATTAAATGACCTAAGCATTTCTCTAAGATTATGAATTATAGGCCAAATCCTATTCTCCATCCACAAATGAAGCCTCCAAACTTAATGTATGGGAATTTATGCTGATAAAATAAAAAATCTGGTACCAACTTTCACTGCCATAGCCAAATCTTTAAATTTGGTTAGATTTTAGGATCTAAAGTCTCAGTTATTCTGATTTGAAATATTCCTATTTCATTTTTCTTTGGTGACAACCAATCCAGTGCAGTCAATATTTGATGTGAATAATATAGCCACAAGTAGATTCAGAAAAACTGAATCAAGTAGTATTGAGGCTTTCATAAGTCAGTACAGATCCAATGTTGGTATAACATTCTTCATTATCCTTCTGTACCCTTCAGCCAATAGTTGCCAAGAGATCTTAAACATTTTAAAGAAAAGTTACAAAATGAATAATCTTGAACGACTTTTTTTCAGTTTCTGCATTGCTTAGTGAAATATATAACAGCCTATATGATAGAGAGGAGGGCAATATGGAAAGATAGCAGAAGAAATTCTTAGAAATTTATTAGTAGGTCAAAATTCTGAAATTTTTCCCAGTGTGCTTTCCCTAAGGATAATCCCACCATTTTAACCAATTGTCAAATATTATTAGCACACTATCAAATATTTCATCTGTATTACCATAAGATAATTATGTAAATAAATATATTTTTGTCTTAACTCCCAAACTATATTGATGTGTACAAATAAGAAGTCTTTGGGACATATTTTCTTAAAAGTTCAAAGGGGAATAAGTGAATTCCACACTACATACAAAAACATGACAGCATATTTTTGCATCCTAGGACAAAAATTTTTGTATTAGGAAATTCTGCTTTTTGGACTTAATAGGTATTTATTTAGTGATATGCCAAGCCATGCATGTTTTAGAAAAGGCTCAAAGCATCAAATGGCCTAACTCAAAAGATGAAAATTTTAAATCAAGTGGGGCAATTGCAAAAATTAAGAACTTTTATTTAAAAACATTAAAAATGTCTCCCATAATCCTTTTGAATCCTCAGACTTCCCTTAGCCCTAAACTTTTCTTTGCTTGTGCCTGTTTCCTTCATTTACCTGGAAAGAGATAAATCAGAGTAAGCCAATTATTCCCAACATTTGATAGTCACTATTTTCCTATAATATCTAATATGATTATGTGGTACCCCCTATGTAAAACCACTGACAAAGGAACAATCATTCCTTCTTTCAATTACCTTTCCTCAAGCCAATAAACTCCTCTATTCAAAAATCAAACTAAATTTAGAAAAAATAATGGAAAGAGGAATAGGGAAAAAATGTTCCCTAATTTTCTCCAAGATTCAGCTACTTCTATTTGATTCTGTATGTATGTTATTTGCACATTGTTTTTTGCCTGTTGTTTTTTATTAGTATAAAACTCCCTGAAGACAGAGAGTTTTTTAATTTGTTGGTTTATTTGTTTGGATTTTTGCCTTTCTTTGTATTGCCAGCACTTAACATTGGCAAATATTAAGCACTTAATAAATGCTTCTTGACAGATGAATTGACTTTACCTTTATAACTTCACTTTATGTAGTCACTTCATAATCTGACCCTAATTTTCTTCATGTATAAAATAGTAGGTGATGAACCATAAACATTATCTACTCCATGGAGTTATTATGATAAAGGTATTTCATTAACCTTGAAGCATTATATAAATATGCATTATTATCATTACTTTACTTCTTAATGGATCTATGATCTCATTGGTTAAACACTGAATTAAATTAGAATATAGATACATGTAAGTGAAATCTGAACAGGTACAGCAGAGGGATAATGAATGTCTAAAGATTTGAAAAGAAGGGAATGATCAGGATGTATGATATTTGGGAAACGATGCAGCTCACTTGCAAAAGCCTGTGTTTTTAGTACCAACATTATTATATTGATTATATATGACAGCCATCCATGGAATTCATTGTTTTGAAATGATTAATATTGAAGGTGACACAAAGGGCAAATGTTGGATTTAAATATACTACAATATGCTCCTGATGAGTTATTATTATAAGCAAAATAATTAACATAAAACTAAAATTACAAAATAACCTAGAAAAAAGTCTTTGATTCACCTGATTCTCCTGACTGTAACATTTAAGAAAATGAACTTGCCACATGGAAAGGATTGAAAAAAGCCATTTGCAAGAAAAGAGCAGTAAGAATAACTTGCTTACAGGTTCAGAAATTCACTTGACAGGGGAAACAGAGGCCTCCTATAAAGCTCCAACAAATCTATGGTTTCCAGGATATCATTTTTTCTAGAGAAGAAGTATAGAGGTTACAAGAATTTTCAAATATAGGAGGTATGAGACTTCTTCTTGGCCTCACTAAACAGACCTAAGAACAACGTACAGAGGGATTCACGTTTCTTCTAAAGAAAACCAAATCACAACAATTAAAAATACTAAAGAAGGGACGTGTCATTCATTGTATCACCAGAGGTTTGCAAGAAGCCACTTGAAGGAAATTCATGTTTAAATTGGGATTGGGCTAAATAACCTCAGATACCAAAAACACTAAAATTGTATCATTCTATAACCCTCTGGGTAATTTGATAAACTGCTTTTTTATTTATTATGACTGATGTGGCTACCTTCTCTGAACTGTAAATCTGTGAAAACATATAGCAATAGCAATAGATGCTATTTTTTCCAATGATAAGTAATAGAGAAAGATGTGACTCCAAATCCAGGATTGTCCCCCCTCACTTGGTGATAAATATCAAATTCTAGAATAGAAATTCTATCAATTAATAAATTCTGTAATTAAAATGAAATATATCCTTGATGGTTACATATTTTTAAAAATCACAATCATTTCACTTAATCATGACATATTGCTGTTCCCCCCCCCCCCAGAATTGCTGTCTCATGAGAAAAAAAAAGAAACAGGCATACTTTCTTATCCTCTTCTGACTGAATGAACATAGAGCAATATACATTATACTCTAAATGTTCCATTAATGTAATTGACATCAATAATCACATCTAAATCATTCAATGAATTCAATGAATGAATAGGATAAAGAAAAGATGGAAAACAAATATTTGTTACAGCAATATATATATATATATATATATATATGCATGTTTTAGGAAGGAAAACATACATCTAAATGGAGGAATATTAAAGGTTCAGTATCACTAGAAAGGAAGACCAAGGATGAGACAACTATTTTAACAATGAAAAGACTTGTCTGTTGAATAACAGAATATCTGAAAAAGTTAAATGTGTACATAAAGATCTGGGAAATTATTGACCTAAAAGGACAAGATGGTAATGAAGCTGGCTAATACATCTTACTATGTTATAGTAAGTGAATAGCAGATTTATCTGAATTATAATATATTTTTTAGAACAGAAAAAGTTATTTGGTATCAATGTTACAATGCCTTTACTACCTGGACTTTGGGAAATCAAAGTAGCATGTGAATTACACATTGGCTCTTTTATAGCATGTTTTCATAAATGGCATTTAACAAACTTTCTGAATTAGATTAAAAAGATATAATTTTTCCATCTTGTAGGAAACATGACACAACATCCATTGTTTTGCACTGTGAATAGTCAGACAGCTAATAAGCATTTATTAAGCACTTGCAATGTTTCAGGCACTATGCTAAATCCCAAAGATACAGATAGAAGCAAGAAAGTCATTCCTACTCTTAAGATGCTATTATTGCACTAGGAAGTCAACAAATAAAGCGCAAGTGGTAGGGCATCTTGTGAAGATAACCAAAATGAACTTGTTTCCTAACAAACTGAGATAAAGTTTAACTATCACTGCTAGGAGATGCTAGGTGGAAGGGAAAGTTTTCCTTTGAATACAATGGCTAAAATGCATGTTGCATGATGAGCAGATGCCCCAGTGTGAAAACCTAAATCTTAGAATCACAAAAGGGAAAGGGAAAGGTGTGTGTGTGTGTGTGTGTGTGTGTGCACAATATTTAAATTATCTAGCCATAATTTTCATAAGAAATGAACATATATAGGAATAATATATGTTTCTTCTATAAAATTGTAATTCATACCACACCTTAGGAAATAATCACAATAAAGAATTTCCCCATCATATTTATCCAAAAGAATCCAAGCCTTTCAAAAGATTGCGCTGAAAATACAACACAAAGATACATTCTTTAGAAATTAATTAGCACCATATGTTCAACCTATGAAAATTGAGCCTTTTCAGATAAGTGATGGTGAAGTAATAATTGCCAACTTTGGAAAGTGAAAATAATTTATTAACAGTTCGTAAATAAAATCAACATAAGTGATTTCATTAGCATCTTGAAGAAAATATCTCTACTAAATTGGATTACAACCTATCTGCTACTTTTTATATAAACAGAGATAGCTGATAGTACAGTGGTAGGAGCTCCACAGCTGAATCAGAAAATATTTAAGCTCAAATACAGTTTCAGATAATTACAGTTATGTGATCCTGGGAAAATCATTCACCAGTTTACCTCTATTTATTCACCTATAAATTGGGCATTACAACAGTATCTTTCTGGTACCCAATTTATAGGTGAAGATCAAATAAGAAAATAATTGTAAAGAACATTTAGCACAGTGTCTTTCACATAGTAAGCACTATATAAATGTTAGTGATAAATTTGGGGGGGGCGGTATTTAAGACATATATCATTGTTTGTTGATTCTTTAAATTAGTATTATGGGAAATATTATGAACCTAAAATATTACCCCTTTTTAGTTATATCTACAAATTGTAGTCCAAAGAGGAAAAAATGTATTATTTAAATTTGTTTTGAGGTCTGGATGGGAGTAATAGCTGATAGGGTAACTCTGAGAAATCTTCTAGAAGTCTCAAAGATAAAACTTTTCCACTATCTATTCAAAGTGTGTATTTTAAAGAGTAGTTTAATAGACCACAATCATTCATTGCTGCCACTTTACAAACTCTATCAATAGTTTCATTGTCATAATATTGAGAAAGGCAGGTCTTTCCTAAGTAGACAACTCCAGCAATGATTTGGTTACTGTGGTTATAATATAAAACCATTTTTAGTGAGTCTGGATAAGCACCATTCTTGCTAAAAATAACTCTTCAGCCTGTAATGTCACCAGTTACATAGTGTACACGGAAATTAGAATCTTTCTTGTATTAAAATGCTATTAAATTCCATGATACAAGAGCACAGTGGTTTCATTTATAAATCTAACAGCTTTTTTCAGTTCCACTTTTCCATGTTATCTCTATAAATTAATGGCTTCAGAGCAATTTAAAATGTAAATTAATAACTGGAAACAAAAAGTCCTAAGAAAAAGGCAGTAATACATGAAATGGCTATTTTGTTCAATGAGAAATAACATCTTAAGAATCTGATGATTGAGGGCAATGCATTTTCATTACAACTTGTGTAAAGACTGTAGATAGGTACCTGGCAGGAAACTGACAACAATTTCTAAATATCTGTAACATGTTCTTGATGTATACTTATCGTGGAAAGGCAGGAATACCTTGTAAATAAAGACTCAGAATTATGATCAGTTTTTGACCACTGGCAAGTCATTTAAGTACCTGAATACATAGACTCTTAAAGAAATATATATCTATATCTATCTATCTATATACAGATATAGATATGTTCATATATGGATTTTATACTTTTAGGGGAAAACATTATTTTATTGATTTGCAGAATTCCAATGAGACAAATTTCTGTCTACCATCATAATTCTATACATTCTATACATCTCTACAATTTGGAATGTTCAATAATTACCTAGACCATTGAGAAAATAAACTACTTCTTGTGTGTTACCTAGTGAGTAAAGGGGAGGGTGAAATTTGAATGTACTTCTTCCTGGCTACAAGACTGCTGTCTATTCACTACACTAGAAAATAGCTTAGTAGCATAATGGGTAGACTGTTGGGCCTGGAGTCCAAACAGTCCTAAATTCAAATTTGTGCTCAGATACTCACTAGCAGTTTGGTCCAAGGTAAATCACTTAAACTCTATTTTACTCATTTTCCTCAACTATAAAGTAGGGATAATAATTACAGTCATTTCCTAAGGTTTTTAGATCAAATGATATAATATTTAGAAAGCACTTAGTGCCTGGATATAATAGATGCTACATAAATAATTATTTTATTATAATTTTCATTACTATTACAATGTACATATATACATGAACATACACATATAGCTAGATAGATATATACACTGTATGCCCTATACACCACTATATAGGGGGTTATGGAATGTATTGGTGTGTGAGTATGTTTTTGTGTGCATGTGTGTTAATTAATACTTCTTTAAAAACACATATTACTAATATCTATGCATGTATACCTATCATTTGCACACGAATATATAGTTGCACGAGTGTTTTTATTTTTGGAATAAAATATCCATGACTTGGATAATTGTCCTGAAAAGAATATTAAATGAGGCAAATAACATAATGCATTCATGTTTAAACACATACAGAGAAAAAGATAGGTGGTGCACTTGAGAATTTATTTGTAAAGGGACCTGCCAGTAAGGATCTCCTATTAATGAAGATAACACTTTCCCTGAAACTTAGAGCTACCTAGAAAACTGAAAACAAAATAAGGAGAGGAGAGAGAAAAAGGCAAAGAGAAAGAGAAAGAAATACACAAATGGACAGAGAAAAGAGGAGGGGGAGGGAGAGGAGAGAAAAGGAAGAGAGGAAATAAGAAAAGAAGAGAAAGAAAAAAGAAGAGAAAGAGAAGAATAATAACAAAATTGATGTAATTTCCCTTGGTAACCATAAAAATATGCTTTTAAAATTAATAATCTTTAGTCTCACATATACATACAAATATACATTCATCCATTCTCACATAACTACATGCACACATATAGGTGCATTTGTGTATTTATGTTTTTGCACATTGTGCTTATATGTCTACATTGCAATGGACAGAGAGAAACCCTTAAAGTCAGGAAGAAGACCTGATGGAGCCATACTACTGAAAATAATACATAGTAGAAGCTTAAAATAATATTGAGGGAAACATATCTTTTGTTTAGATACATTCTTTGATCATTTTATCTAAGTGTGAACTTGTTAAATAAGTGTAGCTTTGAGTTATTTTTATTTTGAAAGAAAAAATGTACAAAGGTATTTTCCTTTTTCCTTTCCTTTTCTTTCCTGTCTCCTTTCTTTCTCACTTTTACCAGTTATTGGTGTGAAAAGAGCATCTTTTGATTTTAAGGACAATTTCTAGTTAATTGAGTTGGCATGGTCATCTGCAAAAAAATCCTATTTATATGGATACATTTATTTGAAATAATTCTCAGCAGTTAAAGGTAAAATAAACATGAAAATATTCAGTCAACTAATTACATCAACTCTCCCTTCTTCTCAATGTGTGTTTTTAAGCGATAAGAAAACAGCATGAGCCTCAATTTCAAACTGCCTCTATTTCAGAAGAGCAAAGTTGGGGACAAAATATTCTCTCAGGGTCAACTGAAAGTAGAGAGTTTGGCAATTAGTTGAGAAGTCAGGAATTTTTCAGCTTACTGATTTAGGCTGTGTTTTTATGATTGAAGAAACTAGACAAAGCAAAACATTTTTCTACCTTTCTCATTAGTGCTTGATTTCTGCAAATCAATTAGGTATGAATAGCTCATTAATGTGGATGAAATAACTAGGTAAAAAAATGCTACCAACTAATTATTTCTGTCATATAAGCAGCTGCCTAGATCCCACCATTTTTCTCCTCATAAATCTGTGATTTTTTTTTCATTTTTGTTTGTTTGATGACATTTGCACAAACTAGACTCTAATCACTTGCATAACTAATGTAGCTATTGTAGTTTCCAAAGAGAAGTTTATATGAATGTTTAAGATCAGAAATAAGACAAAATAGGAATTAAATTAGACCATGACATCAGGATATTTGTATGCATTGAAATGTATCATCTCACAACAGAAAACAAACATATAAAAATATCCGCGCTTAATTCATTAAATGGTTAACTAAGAAGTCATCCGTGTCTTGAAGCCTACAATTCTGATTTTTTTTAAACATGTTATCTTTGACAGAGTAATAACCTTATTTAAGGTAAAAGGTAACAATGCTTTCTGATATGTGGAAATCTTTAGATGGTTTCAATTTAATTTGTTTTTATTAGCCTCCAGGTTCTATAGGATAGTATAACCTGAATCTAGTTCTCTTTTTATATTAAAAAAAGCTGAGAATACAAGTCCCCCAAAAATATTATTCAAGGACAAATTTACATATTTAAAAGATTATATATAACTTTTTATGATCTTGGAGAATCTTTAAGATTCTGCAAAATTAAAGTATCATAAAATGCAAAGTAAGTAATCTTAAACCAAATTGTTAGTGATCCATATATTCTGGTGCCTACAGAATCATAGAATTTTATGACTTCAGAACTGGAATGTAATTGAGTGGTCAATCCATGTACACCCACCACCCCTAGAAGATGCCCTATAAACATATACAACAACTAGATATAGAGTCTCTGGAATATCTCCAATGAGAACAAATTCATTATCCTCAAGCAACCCATTTCACTTTGGGACAGGTATAATTACTTAAAAGTGTTTTTTATTTTTAGTTTTTTGGGTATGAAATTTAAATTTGATTTGATTTTTACATCTTCTATCTGTGGCTTTTGGTGAAGCCTTCTGGGATCAAACAGAATATTCATATTCTTCTTCTAAAACATACCTTTCTATTTGTGATATATTTTAACATAGTTAACCTGCCATCTAGGGGAGGGGTGGGGGTAAAGAGCGAAAAATTTGGAACAGAAAGTTTGGCAAGGGTTAATGTTGAAAAATTAGCCATGCATATTGTTTGCAAATAAAAAGCTTTGATTAAAAAAAAGAATGTTAGTTTATATCCTTCCTTGTCTAAGAGGAAACAATCTGATTCAATATTTATTTTAGTTCTATACAGAATGCAAAAGGTTTGATTGTTTTCTGATACCCTTATCTATCTCTAAGAGTTATATTATTATTTTAAAACCTTGGGTTGTTGTTGCTAATGCTGCATTAAAATGGAAACAAAGAGTTAAAAAATACCCTTCTAAAACCTTGAGGACAATTAATATTTTTCATTGAGTATTCTATCTTTTAAGCTAAAAGGTTTCATTTTCTTCAACTGTTCTCCAAATTATGTACTAAAGGCCTTTAATCTTCCTGATTTCTCTATCCAGGAAAAACTTTCATCTGTCAATTTCCTTTATAATCCAAACCTCTTAATGTAGTCACAGTATAAATCTCCAGATAGACACTCAAACATATAGATATGCATATACTTATACATAATTGCATACATATATATGTGCATATATATATATATATTACCCTATATATTGAAAAGTCATATTGATCTCTCAGATCAGTAAAACCTCCAGATTTATTTTAAAGATATTGTTGCTTAACCATGACTTCTACAGCTTGCATTTGTGGACAAGCTCTTTTCAATTCAAGTGTAGGCTTTATCTTCTCTATTGAATTTCATATTATTAGCTTCTACAGAAAGTTCAATTTGTCAAGATTTTTTTTGATCCTATTATTTTGTGTTAGTAGTGATTTTTCTCCATCTTTGTGTAACCTGTAAAAAATTATAAATTATAGCATATATATATCTTTAACCAGATTATAGTTTTTAAGGCCATAGTAGATAATGGTCCTAAATTTAAAAGACCCAAGTTTTAATCCTTCTATGATACTGGAAAAATTTCCTAATCTCTTAGTGTCTCAGTTTCCTTAAATATAAAATAAGGGAGTTATATTGAATGAATTTCAGATACTTTCTACTTCTAAATTTATGAACTTTTGATCTTCTATTAAATATCAAGGACAAATGCACTCAGGCACTACAATGGAGGCATTCAAAATAGACACTGAAAAATTGTCTACTCTGAGTCCATCTATTCACCTAGTAACCAATAAATCTAAATAAATTTTTAACCTAATCTCTCCATCTTCTAAAAAAAAGTCTTACACATTATCAAATGATTTGTTAAAATTTAGGTAAACTTTGTCTACAGTAAGTCCTTGCCAAATCACTTTAGTAATCCCCCCAAAATAAAATGATTACTATGGTACAACCTGCTCTCAATAAAACTATGTTGAATCTTTATAATCTTCACTTCCTTCGAATTTTTTATATTTTCTATTTTTTCAAGAATTTTCAAATATCATTGATACTTGCTCAACAATTGTATCTTTCATCATTTATAACATCTGTGAACACAGTTCATCCTCAGATGATCTGAATTCAGCAAGTTCAGGTAGGTGTCCTCATATGATTTCCTTACTTATTTTAAGTATCAAATTCCTGTTATTAATTTCTTTTACTTTATTTCCTATGCAAAAGCCATTAGTCTTCTCAGAGAAAGTAAACCCAAAATAGGAATTGAGCATATCTTCCATTTCTCCATTTTTACATATCATTGTCTCTTGCTCACCAAGGTCTATTCATATCACTTCTTTGATTTTTTTTTCCCATCTAAAATAACTTTTGGGAAAACACACACACACACACACACACACACACACACACACACACACAAGTTTAGCATCCTTCCCCAGCTTCAGCTCATTACAACCTTTAGTTCTCCTGAAGCTATTTTTATAAGACTGTGCCATATACTTACATTAATCTTCTGAGACTTTCCCATGCTTCCACTTTCTCTGTATGTCATACTCAACTCAATTAACTCCAGTGGTTCAATATTATTACATCTATCAAGCATGAACTCTTCTGTTCATCATTGAAAGTCCTTTAAAACCTGTTCCTCCTATTCTGCCATTCCAGCTTGGTTATAATTATTTCTCATTACTCACACTATGGTCTAGGGAAAACTAGATTTCTTACTATTCTTTATAAATGGAATTCCATCTCCTACCCCTGGGTCTTAGTATTAGTTCTCCTTTATATATGGATTAGGCTTCCATAATGCCTAATTTCCTCCAATACTCTATTCATATATCACATTCTACAGTAAATCATTTGATACTTCCAACATCTAGTGCTCTTTTTCCACAAATTATCATGTATATACAAATATATGCATCTATTGTCTTCCTCAGTTAAAGTGTAAGCTTTTCAGAGGCTTGAACAGTTTTACTTTTGTCTTTGTTTAACCAGCATTTTTTTGCCTTTTGTTTTAGTTGAAATAATAGAAAATATTTAAAATTAATTTCCTTAGCTTAAGGATTGTCAGAGCGATTTTTGAAAATATAAGGATTTTAAAGTTAAATATATATGTGTATATATATATATGTGAAATTAAAACTTAAAATACATATGTAATTTTTCAGAAATGTAATACAACATTCCTAAATGTTGAGATTTCTCTCTAAGTAACTTTCCTTTTAGTGAAAAGCATATGAGAATGAAAAAAGTATAAACTGAATTTTAGCATAAGAATTCTAATGTTATTCTCTAACAGGTGTCCACAACTATTTCTCTAATAATCCTAATCCAATGCCTGTTGTGCTTGTAAAGTAACCTCATTCCGTCAGTCAATAAAAATTTATTAAGTTCCTTCTATGTGCCAGTCACTATATTCTTGTTTTTGAGGGGTTCACTGTGAAATATAAATTAATATCTATGGACAAACACGATACCCACATGGAAGATATTAACATTAAAGGACAGTGGGAAAGAATTCTTGTGGAAAGTGGGCTTTTAAATGAAACTTGGAGGAAGTCACAGAAGTCAAAGATAGAAATAAGAAGGTGAGTATTTTAGACATGAAAGATATCAAAAATTGGGATACATGGTTCTTCCATGAGGAATAAAAAGGGAACCAGTTTTACTGTTTCACATGTATGTGGGGCTAACTAAGGTATAAGAATAGTGGGAAGGTTAAATGAATGGCAAGTTATAAAGGGCTTTGAATTCAAAACAAGATCTTTTATTTCATTCTGCAGTTCAAAAGAAGTTGGGTCACCTTTGCACAACTTTTGCATTCACTAATACATTTTGTAAAGATTTCCAATGTCTCCCCATTGACAGACAATGTCTATTTTGCAGTAGGACTGACTTAATCAAAGTCTTCTACTAAGAATGGAAGTAGTTTAGTGTATGATGATATATACATGTACCAAAAAATAAGATAAAATTTTAAAAAGAGAACAATAAAACATTTAAGTTCAAACAAGCTTTAAAAAGTAAAATATATAATAAAATACATTTCTTATATATTTCTTTTTTTCCTTTATTTATTGAATTTTTCTATTTCTTAATAATTATTAAGTTCACAATAACAATGTAATTGTTAAAAGTTAAGGGGATGGAAAAATAAAGAAATTTCCATAACTATTATATATTTAAAAGGAATAGTAAATTGTACATGATAGATTTGCATTCTCATGTGCAATTAAAATAAATAGAAGAGTCTAAACTCATAGATAACTGAAAAATATCAGGAATACATAACAGGAATATATGATATTACAAAAAATTAAAAGATAGAGGAATAAGAAACTGGGTAAAATTAGTAAAAATATTATCAAAATAAAATAAACTGTCTATATCTTTACAACAAAGAAATTTCAAGTAACTAAGGCTGGAATACTTTCAAAATCAGCTGTCTGTATAGTCATGTCATTGTTTGATTAAAGAAAGACCACAATAAGTAGCAATTTAGAAGATGACATAAAGATAGAAAATAACTGTGTAATTATCCACAAGTGACCCATCAAATGCAAACAATTTATTGATTCCAAAAAATAGGATGTGTATAGATGTAAAAATGTTGTTTCTTTATTTTGCTGAAAGGTTTTACAAATGCAAAACAATAGCCACAAAGAGGTGTTTAAAAGAGCCCTCAAAATGTCCTCATTTATAAATAGCTGCCTTATTTGTGAAGAAAGGAAAAGGTCATTGCAGCCTAGGAAATACCAATTCAGAATTCAAATTTCTGAAAATATTAAAGAAGATTATATATATATATATATATACACATAGCATCCCTAGAATATCATTTCACAAAAAGTCATGTGTGTAGGGAGCCTTCGAATTTCTTGACTTGTGAACCAAATAAGTCAGAAAATCTAATGAACATTTATAAATTTTAAAGACAGAACTCATTTTATTATATTTTGTTTTAATGTCCTTCATAAATGTCATGATTTTGTTTTGTTTTGCTTTATTTGGGGGGGAAATTGGTGGTGTTTTTTTTTAATTTTTATTTTTGCAAATTGAAGATTTGTGGATACTTTTCTCCAAGCCAGTCTTTTGGCTCCATTTTTCCAGCATCATGGTCTCATATCATGTCTCTGTGTCACATTTTGGTAATCATCACAAATTTTTATTATTATTATTGTATCTATTATGGTCATCTATGATCACCAATCATTGCTGTTACTACTGTAATTATTTGGAGTACCACAAACTGAGTTCATGTCTTTAATAAATGCTGTGTGTCTGTTTTGACTACTCCATGGACCTTCATCACTTTTTTTTAGGCCTTTATTTCCTAAAACACAACAATATTGACATTTTGCTAATTAATAACATTTCAGTGGCAGTGGCCTCTATTAAGTGAAAGAAAGATTCAATCAATACAGCAAAATTCCCTATTGCTTTATTTTAAGAAATTGTCTCAAGTGAACCAAAACTTCAGAATTATTTTTAGGAGTGAAGCAATTTTTAGGGAACAAACATTGGTTTCTTTCAGACACTTAATGGACTAGTTACTGCATAGTGTAAACATAACTTTTATAGCACTGGCAAATCAAAAAAATCATGTGAATCACTTATGATATTTGCTTTACAATGGACTTTACCTACTTTACAATGGTGACTACATAAAGCACATGTTGAAGCCCCTCTTGAAGGGTCTACAGTCTTACCAGCCATTCTACTCAAACTAAGTGGATATGACATTATGCAAATTACAGCCTTCACTGAACCCATTACTGGAACCAAACCCCAATATCTCTGATACATGTCTGTGCTATAAAAAAAGACTAGGTAAAAGGGAAATGGGAAACATAATAGATAAGAAGAAAAAATTCTGATGATGTATGGAAGTCTTTTATGATATTGGAACTACCACAATTTAATCTTAACTTCTCAGCATCAAATATGAAGAAGTGGGAAAACTAGTTATTAAAGTTGGGGGTGGGGAAAGTGTCTGGAATTAATGAAATCAAAATCAATAGATGCTTGGGATGAGACAATTTTAATGCATTCTAATACAGATTTTCAAGATGTTTCAAATAGAAAAGATTCCAAAACGGTGAAATGTAAAGTTTTTTTTTAATTATGGGGGAGCAAGAAAATTATTGAAGGAGAAATTAATAGTTGTTCAACTATATACTTACTTTCTAATATGTAGGCAGTTTTTATGAGAATGTAAACTTAGAAGAAATAGACAAAACAGCTCTTCCTCTACTCATGGTAGAGTAGAAAGATTGTTAAATTTAGAGTTTGTGTCTAAATTCTTAATATGCCATATATTAACAATATAGCCTTGAATGAATCACTTCATTTGTAGGCATCTAGCTTGCAAAATGATGTGGTAAGGATAGATGACTACTAAGGTAGATTCCAGCTCTAAATATCTGATTATATAAAATAATAATATAGAAAATCAGATCTTCATGATCACAGAATTGACTGAGAGACATGCAAAATAAAGGAATTCATTATATACCTCATTGTTAAATGAAGAAATGATTTCCTTATTAGGAAAAAAAATCTGAATTGATCAGAACAAAAATACTAGTGCTGTACTGTTTGACCAAGCATTAGAAACAACAAAACAACAAAAGGAGAAGAAGATGACAAAGAAGGAAGAGGAAGAGGAAGAGAAGGAGAAAGAAGGGGAAGAAGAGAAGGAAGAACATGAGGAAGAAGAAAAAGAGGAAGAGGAGGAAGAAGAGGAGTAGATGACAAATCTAACATTAATAATAATAAAAATAATAAGAATAGCCTGATGAATATTTCTACCAGATGGGAATTAACATTTCAAAGAAATTGCTGAAATTAGACAAAGTATTTACTCCTTCCATTTCTATTCCTTTCCTGCTTTTCATTTAACTTTCCCATTTTCTGCTGAGAACACCAACAGTCTTCCAGTCACCCTGATTTGTAATCTTATAATCCTCAGCCTGTCATTTGAGGCTTTACATAATGCTCTGACTCTCATCTATTTATTCAGTCTCATTTTACTTCATTCCTCTTCATTCACTTTAAGTTCCATTTTGCCTAAAATGCTAGCTATTTTCTGAGTTCAGTACTTCATCTCCTCTCTGTGTGCATTTTTTTTCCACAAACTATCCCACATACCTGGAGAGAATTCTTTATTAATTTCTCAACCTTGGGTGAATGACTTTCCTTCAAGTTTCAATTAAGAATTTAGTTTTCCCACAAACCTCCCCAATCTACCAAGTTTTAATTATTATTTTCTTTTTATAGGGAATTTTAGCCTAGAAGGTAAGTTTCCTGAGGAGAGATTTTATTTTGGGTTTTTGCCATTGTATCCCGACTATCTAGCAGGGTATCTTGCAAGTATAGCCATTTAATGAATGTTTTCTAAATTATTTTGCAAGAAATACCCACATAGTTGAAACGAGGTTTGTATCAGAGGAATCAAAACTGTATTTATTTTTGTTTTCAAGCCACAACTTAATTTTTAAAAAATTGCATATACTTTTTAAGATGTGCCCTACAGAGCATCAGGAAAAAATTTATAATGAGTTCCTTAAGAAACTGAAATAGCATTGAAATTGTTGTGTCCATTTATAAATAATGATGCAACATTAAATAAAAAAGATAAAAATAAATTTACATATTTAAGCATATATTTAAGCTTCCAGTAGCAGTGGAAGGAAACCTAATGACAGAGGTAAAGAACCCTAACAAGCATCTAAAAAGCCTTTGGGAAGCAAGCATAGGAAGAAATATTTATTAGGTACTCAAAATCAGTATGCTTTTATTCAAATTCTTTTTGTGAAAGGATACAATCAAACAGTTTAAGGTAGATCAGGATTAAACTTAAAAATAGCTCTCTTTTAAATGTCAGTTAATAAGCAATTATTAAGTGCCTAATATGTTCCAGGTGCTATGTGAAGCATTAGAAATATAACGAATCAAATGAAAATCCCTGACCCCAAGAATTCTTGATTTAATTGTAGATAAATGAATCATTAACCATGTGGAACCACAAAAAGATATTAATTTCTAAATAGGGTTTATATTATCATCTGCCCAGTGGTAGACCTTTTCAGATGGCACTTAGAGTTGGTCATAATGACATTAAATTATATATGTGGCCTAGATTAAGAAAATAGAAAACTCCTAAATTTTACTAACATGTAAGTTAAAGGATGAATACAATAGTCACCATGTACTTCCCTTTTCTTATTGTATATTTGGTGCAATTTATTCAATAACTTTAATTCCTAAATCTATTAAGGACTTGATATTGATGTTCTTTTCAAGAGACAGGACTTCATATAATATTCCTCGGATTTCTTTTCTCTAGAAGGTTTGCCCACTTATGTAATTTACAGGTCCCTTCATCTAGCAGAAGACAAATATACATGCAGAGAAGGAAGATCTTGTATACAACATATTCATTTTATTACCAAGTCATTGAAAGCATCTAAAACATGTAATGGAGTAAGCAGAAAAGATCTTCAGAAATTATCAACAATAAAAAATTAAACTCGATGTATTAATTACTCCATGGATATACATTTAATATATTACTTTTATTATTGGTCAGAAGGGCATCATTTATTGGTCAGAAGGGCATCATCTATATGATTGTTCCTTTTCTCATGTCTTTCTCTATTGGGTGTCCTTGGTGATTTTTAATATTCCTTTTCATGCAGATTTATTGGAAATGGGATAAGTTATTAAAATACTTATTATCCCTAGGAATTTGCTTCTTCAACTTGAAAAAGGAAAGAGTTGAATCAGATGGTCTCTGAATTCTCTTCTATTTCTATATATCTATGAGTCCATGAGAAAGTGAACTGCCAAAGATTTGACACTAAATCAGAGAAGAATTGATAAATGGACTAATTAATTAATGACAAAAATTCCATATTTACCATGTACAAATTACAGTGACAATTTTTTGGGCCTACAAACAGAAAACCTGGGCAGAGATAGTCAATCTATCATACCCTCCTTCTTCCCCTCAGCCCTTCTATTTATATTCCAGGTTTAGAAATGAAAAGAACTTTCTGAATAGTTTAGAAAATTAAGTGACTAACTTTTTGGATTCTAAAAGCTCCTGTGCATCTTTGCCAGAAATTGCCTTTTATTAGCCAATACCTTAAACTCTAGAAATCTAGAGAGGTCTGGGTGAAATACACAACAGAAAATATAGGAAGCTAGGTGCCTGCACTACCCTGAAGATGGTAGAGAGAAGCATTTTTCTGTTCTTTTTTTAGATAATCCAGTTAGGAAATCGACCAAGTTAGAAAAGGAGAGAGAACTGAGATAGATGCTATGTTTGAGAATAAATATCTAACATGCTCTCTTCTCAGGAATTTAAAAGGTGAATAGTTAACCCAAGGAATTGTGAAAAGAATACCAGGCCTGGACATAAGTGGCCTGGATTTATTTGATTGTGATACCTGCTAGCTGAATAATATTCAGACAGAATATGTTCTCTGAGCCTCATCTATCTTATTTGTATAATGTGTAATGGAGAGACAAATATCCTCACGATCTACATCACAGTGTTATTGCGAAGAAATTTTATAAACCTTAGAGAATTATTGAAATATGTTTTATTGTTGTTATGGAGATACAGGAGGGCAAGGAAATCCAGTCTATTTTATTTAGCAATGATTCTATAAAGGAAACAGGGTGACTGCCACACCCACATAAAGGGTATGTTTTATGAACTCTTTGCTTGTTAGTTTTCCTTCACAAGCAAGCTCAACAAATCACTCTGAATCACACTAACTCATATAATAGTTCTGAGCCATGAATAAAAGCAAGCAAGGCAAAATACCATGTCATTTGCAAACTCCAAATGCCAAAGAAACAGCACTAAATTGGCAGGGGAAAAAAAAATGAGTATTTCAAACTTCTCTGCTAAGCCAATAGAACTGGAAGTAAATGAAAGCTCAGAAGTTCTGGGAATCAGTGCTGGAAAGCCCCTTCATGGTCCAGGTATATTTTAGGAATTCTACAATCCTTTCAATTACTCACCTCTTGTAATTTAAATAGAATTGCTGTGCACAGAGAAAAGGGATTTAGAGATGGCCTAACTAGGGCAAATGCAACACTGGCTTCTTTAAAGAAAAGAGTCTAAATCAGAATTTTGGGGGTAGAAAAGAGAAGCCGTGTTTTAATTCAGAATTTTTATATAATCACTGAAGGAAATATGCATGCAACTTAGAAAAATGGGGAGTAGAATTCTAAGTGTTCATCTGCCCCTGTGATTCAAGAGATCATAAATTTTATGAGAAGTCATTTTACACATTCCCCTTTATCTAGTCTGTCTATCAAGACTTAAAAGGGAAAAAAATTTTTTAAGTACTTACTCGTCAATGAAATGATTAATTGCAGTCAGAAGACCAGTCTATCTAAGTTCAATAGAGTTCATCCAAAAAAAAAACAAAACAAAACAAAAAACAAACAAACAAATATATAAGAGATACTGACTTCCTTTTAGTCACAACCAGTTATTTAACTATTTTAAATGGATTACTATAGATTGTTTAGATTGGAATATACTAAATAATTTTTAAAGTAACAAATATTCAATGTATATAAATAAACATATAAACATTAATAAAAACCAAAAGAAAAGAATATTGGTATTAAGGGTCTAAATGGTTTAGCACTGGAAAAGATTTTTTTTTAATTTTTATTAATTACAATGTATTTCTTTTTAACATGAAGGAATTAGAAAAAGATCTCTAAGATTCACCTCTCAATCAGTGGTTTCCTTCCCATGGCACTCAAGTCAGAATGATAATGTTTTTCTTTGTATTCTCATCTCTCATTACAATGTCTGGCAAAAGTCTGTCATCTAGGGTCATGTCACTTCTCTGGAAAAGCTCACTTTCACCATTGTCTCCTTACATGTGTTCATGCCCTTTGCCATCTATCTTTCTTCATAGTTGTCCAGACAAATGGAATTACATATATATATATGTATATATATATATATTTAGCCAGTGGATCTACATGGTTCCAGAGGAGAAAGTGAAGGTGGTGACCTTGTACAGCCCTCCCTCACTCAATACCGATTCACTTGCATGTCATGGTATTGCTTCCCTGATTTTTTTTTGAAAACAAAGAACAAAGAATAAGAATAATAATAGCAACAACAATTTACTCCTGTCCCTGAAATGAATTTATACCTAGAATCTGATTCACTGGATGAGTCAATCAATCCAAAATATAGAACAATATCAATAAAATTTTATATTTTGGTTCTATGTACTAAATAGAATTGACCCATGTTTAGTACAACAACAGTGATACTAATTAATCAGAAGGAAGTAAGAGCTAAAATACAAGTCTAAAAGTTCAGATTCTCCTCAAAAAAGACCACTGGCACATTTTACAAAGGCGAAAAGCCAGAAGGATTTCATTTTATCTTTAAATGTAAGGTAGTATAGTATAGATAACTGATGCAACTAAGAATGTGAATATATAAGTCTGTACTTAAGGGAAATAGTCATAAAATAATCATGTAAATAAAAGCTTAGCATAACTTTGATAAACATAAAAAATGTTCTACACAAAAATATCTCTTGCACTTCACCTTGTTTTTAAGCTAATGTAGTCTACTAGGAAGCTCAATACAAGTTTGACTTTATCTAAATATAAAGTAGAAAAAAAAATTCTCTATATGAGTTGACTTATAAACATTTCATTTTGACCCTACTTATTTCTAAAGGAAGAAGAAAAAGAAAAATTTTAATAGGCACCATGCTGGGATAACACTTATATCTGAATAAACTAGAGATGGGAAAGCTACACACAGAGCTAAAAAAATGTATTAGAAGAATAGTTTTAGAAATAATTTCCATGCAATAGATAATGGCAGTTGTTTTTTTAATAATTAAATTTGGAATTTTCTTGGCAAAGATACTGGAGTGGTATGCCATATTTTACAGATGAAGAGACTGAGGAAAACAGTTAAATGATTAGTGCAGGGTCATACATCTAATTAGTGCCTGAGGCTAGATTTGAACTTGGGAAGATGAGTCTTCCTAACTCCAGGACTAGTACTCTATCACTGAGCTACCAATTTTACCACAATAAATAACATATTAAACACAAAGCAGACTGGCTCCAGAGCTAAGTCAACGCCCTGAGTGCAGTCCAAACCAAATAATTGAACATTATTTAACAAAATAAATAAACACAGATAACTATTACATTTCAAAAGCAGTCTATGACTAGATTCTATTCAATTATGTACAAATTAGTGGCCCTATTTCTAAAATACTGAACTAAAATAATTCAAACAGATAATAATGCCATCATGGATAGAGTACTAGGCTTGGGTTCAGGAAGACACTTAGAAGAAAATCTTCTCCCTGACACTCATTAGCTATGAGAATATAGGCAATTAGTGGATCTTTCTGATCCATAGTTCACTCATTTGTAAGATGGAGACAATAATAACTACAGTGACTAACTCACATGTTTATTGCTTGTTCTTTTGTTTTTTGTATTTGTTTTTTGTTTTTGTTTTTGTTTTTGTTTTTGTTTTTTTCCTGAGGCAACTGGGGTTAAGTGATTTGCCCAGGGTCACACAGCTAAGAAGTGTTAAGTGTCTGAGACCAAATTTGGACTCAGGTCCTCCTGACTTCAGGACAGGTGCTCTATCCACTGCACCACCTAGCTGCCCCTCACAGGTTTATTGCTACTCAGATAAAGCAATTCCTTCCTTTATCCCCATTCTCACCATTAGAACCTGAGGCTGTGTTAATCTCTGTTCTCCCACTTTGCCCAGATAAGTGAGCCTCAGATGTTTTATTAGGACACCAAACCACTTCCTGGTTAATCCCCTCTATTATCCTCAAGAGTTCACTTTCTACATCTATCCTGCCATGCACACACAATTCCCAGTACCCCTCTATAAATTGTCTTTCCTAAATAAGAATGTTACTTCCGTGAGGTAAGTGATTATCTTATTTTTCTGAATTTGCATACTCAGAGTTGAGCAGAGAACCTAATGTCTGGCACAAAATGTTTTTCCTCTGAGGCAACTGGGGTTAAGTGACTTGCTCAGGATCATACAGTTAAGAAATAGTGTCTGAGGTCTCTTTTGAACCATTATCACAGTTTATTGTTGTTGTTGTTATTAATAATAATATATTAGTACAATTATATAAATACAATTCAAATAATAATTATTATTATTATTGTTACCATAACAAATCCTAAAACCACTAACAAAGGTATAAGGGAACTATCCAAATCACTGAAAGGACTACCAACATGGATAAAATATGGATTTTTTTTTGACATTTAGAAGAAGAGTTAACCATGAATAGAGTTCATGGCATTCTATTAATGTAAATGTAAATTTTTAAAAAATGTAAATTTGTAAAACTGCAAAAGGCCAACACAGAAAGGAAATCATGGTATTACACTTTCAAGCTTTTTCACTTTCTTTTTTATATGACACTGTTTATACAATATCTAATGGTGTGATTTATTTACTTTATTTTTAATTTTCATCCCACCATCTCATGAAATTGAAAATACATAGAGAATCTCATCCAGTAGTATCAAACTCAGATAGAAACTGGAGCAACTCAACCATATATAAAGATCATGATCTATGATAAACATATATATTTATTTTTATGAATACATCAGACAATAAAATCAAATAGTAACCACATTTCAATCTTGTTCTAGGACACTTGGAAGTCATGTGATTTATATCATTGTTCTAAATTATGATGGGGCTGTGAGGAAGAATGCCAGGAAGAGTTGGGAAAATCTATATTCATATTCACCTTCATATCCTTATTAGTCATATGCTGCTTGGTAAGTCAATATATTCCTCATGTTAATTTTCCTCATCTGTAAAATTCAGATAATAATTGCAGGATTGTTGGGAGGATCAAATGACTTAATATCTGTAAAGCATTTAACACAGTTCCTGGCACATAGTGTTGTACCACAGTTCCAAGTCTCAGTTTCCCTTAATTGTTCTGCCTCGATAGCACCCCCCCTTCTGACCATCAGGAATAATTGGACTGGTATTCCAAAGAGTCATAAAACCTCCAGATGGCCCATCTCAAATGCCTAGACATACCCTTTAGCTTTATGGCTTCAGACTTAATGTCTCCTAGCTTTTTTCCCAAACATCACAATTTATGATCCTTCCTCCATACCCCCAACCTGTCAGAACTGAATTGATAGTCCTTTCCTGGAACTCCAATCTCCCCAGGGCCCTCCCCTTCCTTCTGCCTCTTGAGCTCTTTGTTCCCCTGAGTGAAGAGAACCCTCTAAGAATCCTTGGATCAAACTACTAATTGCTGGATACTTGAGATCCAGATAGCTGTCTAATGGCTGCCAGTCTAAACTCTCAATGGACTGTGTGCTTTGAGACAAGAGTCCCAGCAGTTCTGATCCATAACTATGGATTCCAAAGTCTCCAATTAACATCAATAAAATATTAATAATCTCCAATGTTTGATACTTCCTCAGTTTCTCTAAGAGCATTACAATAGGACCTCAATAAATATTTGTTTCCTTTCTCCCTTCCATTGAGAAGCTTATATACTAGGGACACCCATGCAAACAAATGCACAAAATTAGAATAGGAAAGAGTTTGTAACACTGGAGATGAAGCTGAAGGGGAAAAAAAGAATGTTATGTTCAGGCAATAGTAAATATTCCATTTGGGCTACTGATTATAGTGTATGATGAGGAATACAATGAAGTAAGTGTGCAAAGGAAAGTGAAATCCACATTGCATATATGAATTAAAATTCCATGCTGAGGAATTTGTATTTCATGATTGTGTTGATAAGAAACCTGGGATGATTCTTAAGGTTGGGAGTAACATCATCAGATCTTTGCTTGAGACATATCTGATTTGTGAAATAGAAATAATAATAGAACCTATTACTCAGGATTGTTGTTAGGATAAAATAAGTTAATATTTGTAAAGGTCTCTGCAAACCTTTAAGTGATCTATTATATATCATGTGTGCACACAAAGAGAGATAAGATGATAAATATAAATAAAGATAGATATTTAAAGTTAGATAGACAGATAGATACATATAGGACAATCTATTATTTTATCACTATTATTGCCATAGTTTTATCATCATTGCATTGAGGATAGAAAAGAAAGAGGAAAAACTGAAAGCAATGAGACCAATTAGGAGGTCTTATAATACTCCAGGTTAAAGATGAAAATCCTGAACATTGGCATTAATGATCACAAATGATTTTGGCTAGTGGATGACAATTTAAGTTTTCTGAGTAAAATAATTAAAAGAGTAAGAAGTGAGAGATGCTATCCACAGTAATACCTACATAACACACATAACAAATACAGATGGACATGTCATATATATATATACATATATACACACATTAAGTAATGTGTATGTGGTTCTTACATATATGTGATTACTTTTTTGTTTATACATATATATATAAACTAGAATTGTAGTATATATTATTATATTCAATTGTGATTCAATCATCTCTAGTAAGCATCCCATTATGATATTTCCTGTATATTTTAATTCCTTGCCTGAACAAGGAAATGGACAGAATAGTCGTATAGCACTTTGCAACATGCTAAACTACCTGTGACTTGAGTCTTTTTTTTTTTAAGTACCAGTATTATTCCACTGATGAATAGAGATCGTGGAACACACAAAATCAGGAGAATAAGAATTATAAGTGATTCTAAGAGCAAAAAAAGAAGTCAAATTACTGTGTGAGTACACTAACTTTTTTGGTCACCAATAATTTGAACTTAAAGAGTTCCATGAAAGACAGAAGTATTTCTTTTCATGGGCAGAAAAGGATATGTAGAGAGAGGGAAAACTAAAAGAATTAAAGCCTATGAACTGCCATGGTGAATTACAACATTTGAAAAGAACCAGAGAAAGGTCTTTAGTGTATTGACTAGCTTCTTTCTAGAGAATTTCTGGAATGACTTTGAGAAGAATCATACAGAGTGAAAGGGGACAGACATCTATTGATGTGTTTGGCAAAAGAGAATATTAGAAGCAATAGGATCACAGGGTCATTGAATTGCAGAATTTCCCACTTCTCATGCTGAAGGATGATCACGATTTTGGCTAGTAGATGACAGTTTCTTTTTTCTCACTCTTAGCTCACTCACACTTATAGAACACTGAGCAGTTTGGAAAATGTTTTCCACATGCTAATATCAAAGAACCTGGGAATTTGAATATCAACACCACCTGTACAGAGAAGCAAACACTGAGTAGCTCAGAAAAACTCATTAAAAGTCATATAGCTAGTAAGTCATTGAATCAGGATCCCACCTCGTCTAAGAATTCTGACTTCCTAGTTGTATAGTTTTGCTATTTCATCAGACTATCTCAGCTCTCTCTCTGCTCTGAAGGGTTAAGTGACGATGACTTGCTTCAACAATATTCAATGAACCAGCATGTAAGTTATTGTGCTAGGCACTCTGCAGGATGCAAAAATAAATTAGTTGGATTTCATTTAACAGTAAAGTTGGTAAGGTTTGTTATAACTGACATGAGAATTAAAAAGTCATGGATTTAGGTCCAACCTCTAACATGTTAGCTGTGTGATCTAGCTGTGAATAACAAATATACTAAAAAAACATTTATCAAGACTTAACACACTATATACATATTAGCTATTACTATTATTGTCTATGATTTTGTTGTGGACAGACTTATTTGTTCCTGTAGGCCATCAACTTTCTATGAATGGTATATTGTGATGGAAGCAGCTGAAAATATAATCGCTTTATGCCAAATATTATTGGATCTGTTATCCACTCACATGTTATTTTAAATCTGATGTCACATACGATAGCCTTACTTTAAACAGAAGTACAAGGAACAATGAAAACAGAATATCATTTCAATTGTTTAGTCTATTAAATGATTCTTTCCCCTAAAAAGTTTAACAGATCTAAATATAATAACTAAACATTTCCTCACTTTTTCATATATGTGATTTCAATTTTCCTCGTGATGAATATCAGGAGTGGACCAAAAGTAGAGTCAATTCCCTCCCTACTCCACATTCAAGATGTAGATTTATGCTTATTTCTGGCTTAGTACTTGTTATCCTTCAATTTTCATTTATACACACACACACACACACACACACACACACACACACACCCCTTTCCCCTACCATTGGTTATTGAACTGGTGATAAAGCATAGCATTCTCTCATATGTGCCATGTACAATGGGAACTAATGTGTACTTTCTGTGTTTTATTTGTCAGTGCAACTGGCTGGGTCAGAGACCCAGATTCATTTTCTGCATGAGCTAGAGATCTACACTATATTCCTCAATTACAAACTAGTCCCTCAATAAAGCATCATCTTATATATACAAGATATTGATTATAGAGGAAATCAGGACAGAAAGCATGACAGGTTTAGAACAATTTACCAACACTGTTGGGAAAAAAGCCAGAACATTAGACTTTTTCATGACATATCTGGTACTATGGTCTAATCATAAGAGTTCTGAATTTTTAGTCCAGAAACTTGGATTTAAAACTTGGCTTTAACAGTTATTATGTAATTACATTGAACCTCATTTTCCTTATTTATAAATTAGGAATCATAATACTTATACTACCTATATAATTGGATTTTGTAAGAAAAGATCTTTGTATACCTTAAAGTATAACACATGCTAGCTTTTTAATTATAATTAATGATAATCTCACCTTTTCAGACAACCAATTAATGATTAGCAAATTTTTTTACTGCCTTTTATAGGGTAAATACAGTGTATCTATACTAAGAATACAAAGAAAATAATTGCCTTTATAGAGTCCTAGGTATTTGATATTAAAAGAGATCTGAGAGATCACCTAGTCTAATCTCTTTATTGTACATATAAGGAAACTGAGGAACAAAGAGTTTAATTATCATGCCTACCTTCAAAAAGCTAGAAAATATCACACAGAATATTAGACACAGTTGTTCCGTAAATCACTTTTCACCTACACATGATGTGTTCCTACTCGTTTACTCTAACTTTTAATGTGAATATAAGTAAATATCCCCATATATTTCCCCCCTAATAAGACTATTATGGAAAAACTTCATTTATCAAGAAGACAATTAAAATAAACCTGAATTCCAAGATAGTATGTTGTTTTAGATATAGAGTACCATTTTAGTTTTATAATAGCAATGCTTCATCTCAACAAACTTGTGAACTAGACACTGACAGGCAACTCTACCACATGAGAGCCTCTGCCACGCTCAACAAATCTTTTTCTCTGATTCTGTGATATTTATGGACCACCATATACATTTCAGGGAAAACATCAACCTTTTCCTATGTGAGTCATCACCTACAGAAAACTGTGTTTATTGAGGGTTCCTAAATATATCACTTCCAACTTTGTGTGACTTGGGCTACTTTCAATGAAAATGCTTGAAATTTAAAATCTCAAGGATGAGAGTCATTATATAGCATGAAGTCATAGTTTTCACCAATAATAGATTTGTAAATATATTCATTAGTTCTTTGGAACAAATTTCAACTTTCACTCCCCACAATGAAAAGACACACTTTCCAAAAAAGATATGTGCAAATCATTAGCCATTTTAGAAAACACTTGACAGCTATCTACTCCAAATGACTTTTAATTTTATTGTTTAAACTACCTCCTGCAAAGTTTAACTATAATATCAACATCAGCTAAAGACTAAAATGTTTTAAAACAAAACCCATAGCATTTTTATTTTTTATTTTCCTTTATCCATTTTCCTTCTTAATCTTCAAAAAATGAAGAGAATGATCAGAATATTCTATAGTTTCTGACTCTTTGTAGCATTTACTCCTAATTTATTATAATAATCCTTCTGATAAATTTTAGAGCAAGACCAAAAGAGAAATCTCAGCAATAATGACAACAACAAAAATTATTCTGGAAATAAAGGCACATTAATGGATAGACTATAAATATTAACTACATTCACATAATTCAAATTCTTAGCAAAATTAAAATTTCTCACAACTAACAGCTTTCATTTCTACCCTGTCAATTATACCTCATCATCTACTTTTGAGATTCTGTATTTAAAAATATATATTATTCAGTACAGCCTTCTACTCCTCCAACTCTTTTCTCTCACATTGACCTCACTCTTTACATACTGCTCTTATCTAATTTTATTCTAGATTTATCCCTCTCATAGCCATTATTAACTCATTGGTCAAACATTTTAATGATCACCAACCCAAATTCCCCTACTAGCTTCATTTATTTTATGATTAGCATTATTGGAGACACTTTTTTTTAAAATAAAACTTTTGATGGCTCCATATTCTGTAATGAATAACATCAAAGATCCTTAACATCAATATCTATGATGCTAGCTCTGCCCTATTTTTCCAAATTTGTGTCACATGACTGTCATTCATGTACTTTAGTCTTTAGTTATACAGGACTACATACTATACACACTATATGTCCTGTGCTATCCTTTCTTTATCCTTTTGAATCTATCACTCCTTATGTCTCTATTTATTGAAATCCTACCGTACTTTAATGTCAACTAAAATGCCACACACTTTTCATAGTGTTCCCTCTGGTTCATTTTGAAGCTTTCTTCCTTGAAATTTACATAAATATGTTTGCTCCTCTTTTGCAAGGAACTTTGAAAGAGGCAACTGGTAGCATTTAGGATTAGAGAGAGTATTGCATCTGAGCCAGGAAGACCTGGGTTCAAATATAGCCTCAGATAATTACTACTAGTTTATCCCGGATCAAGTCATTCAGCCACTGTTTGTCTCAGTTTCCCCAATGTAAAATTGGGGGAAATAATGGCATTTACTTTGCAGGATTGTTTTGAAAATCAAATGAAATTTTTATAAAAAGCACTTAGCTTAGCTTTAGGTACATGGGCTATACAAATGTTTATTCCATTCTTTGGGTACTTACTACATTATTATTTTATGTTATGGTTACTTACACACACATACACACACATATACATACATACATATATATATATACATACACATACATACACACATACACACACATATGTATAGCATAGCCATCCTCAGCTCTGTATCTTATTTTCATTAGTTTTATTCACAGCTTAAGTCTGTGAATTTTTCTACATGATTTTCTACATGAGGTCTCTCCTGATACTTTCAGCTATTAGTGTCCCCATACAAATATCTAATATTTCTGTGTTCATTGTGGATGTTTTAAAATATATTCTTATTGAATTTCTTGTAACAGCACAATCCTTATAAGTAAAAGGACATTTTTTTATCTCTCTGAGTCCTTAGAACCTAATATAATGCCTGGCACATTCCATTCTCAATGTACAATAAACACTTAATGACTGATTGTTGTGTATATACCTAATAGCTTATGTTTTATGAAAGCAAAATTTATGTTTTACACAATAGCTAATTTAAGATGTAATTTCATGTAATCTTTAAATATCTTTAATGTGGGTTTCTCATTAAAACCCTAATTTTAAAAGTAGAAACTGCTCACTTTTAGTTATTTGCATTGATGTTTAATGTCATTTTTTGGAGAAGGTAAATTTAATAATTACTAATGGTGTAACAAACTTGCTTATTTTTTTCCAAGAGCAATCTGGTGGTAAGTAGTAAAAATTACTAAAACAATCATGTTTTCTCCCTGCCAGTAATCACTAGGAGTGTATCTTTAGAGTTACATTAAATATTTGTATTGAATACATATAATATTTGTATTGAACAACATGTATAATATTCTATGTATAAAGACATTTTTCTCTGTGTGTGTACCATACATAATACATTTTATTAACATATTGCATTAACTTTTTTTTATTACAGTGTCACATAGCTATTTTTCCCCTGAGGCAATTGGGGTTAAGTGACTTGCCCAGGGTCACACAGCTAGGAAGTGTTAAGTGTCTTAGGCCAGATTTGAACTTCCGTCCAACTTCAGGGCTGGTGCTCTCTCCACTGTGCCACCTGGGTGCCCCATACATAGTTAATTCTTATTTAACTTGTGGTCAACTAAAGTTGCTAGATCCTTATCAAACAAACTCCTTTGAAGACAAGTATCTCTAATTCTGTTATTTGTGCAATCACTAAAACAAACAAAAAAAAAAAACCCTTACTCCATTGTTCCAGCTGATTGAGATAACTTTTAATTCTTATTCTGTTATACATTGCATTAGTGATGACTCATAATTGTGCTTTATTACGTATTTAATTAAAATGTCTAAGCTTTGGAGAGGAACATTAAATAGAGAGATGAACAGATCCATGTGGTACACAAATAAGAAACTTCTTTCTAACTTAAACAACTCACTAAAAGATTTTCATGGGATGGTTACTTAAACCCCATGAATCCATCTAATTACATACTATGTTATACTATCCAATAGATCATATTTTGCCTTCTTTTTCACAAAGTAATCTATTGACTAAGTGGATTAAATATAAATGATCTTTTTTTTCCCCCAATCTTTCTAGCAATCTTTCTGCCTAGTCCTGAGACACCTACTTCACATTTTAGCCACCACTACCTTGATCCTTATATTTACTAAGACCACGTTGGGGACAGTCCAGGCTCCTGAATCCAAAAAATTTAGAAATAATGAGATAAATAAGGCATTATTATACACTTTGCCTATGTCTCCTAAGGATCATGAAACTTTTCAATGTGACTTGCAGATTAAACCTTCCACATTAACTATATTTTCCAACATTAAAATGTGAGTTTCTTGATAGCAGGGTCTATATTACATTTCTACTTTTATCCCTACTGTTTATATAATGATTTTCAAATAGTAAGTGTTTAACAAATGCTTCATATATTCATTATTGTATATTATTGAAAATAGCAAGAAAAACTCAAAGTATATTACTTTCAGTCATGTTGGTTGCTCTGTGTAATTTTGGGAATTGTATTTTTCTAACAATATAGAACCAATTGGAAGAATATTCCTAAAGTAATTGGTGAAAGCCTCTTGAAAGCTATACTTTCCAATGTGATTTAAAAAAAAGATACTTTAAATATATTGGAAATAAATTTTCATAAGAAGAAAATAAAGTCTAATTCTTAAATCAGAATAAATTTAATTTTATTTTTTTCTGAGGTAATTGAGGTTTAGTGACTTGCCCAGAGTCACACAAGTAAGAAGTATGAAGAGCTAAATTTCTGAGAGTAGATTTGAACTCAGGTTCTTCTGTATTCAGGACTAGTACACTATCCAGTGTGTCACCTAGTTGCCTTATAATTAATTCTTAAAACATAACTTTTCAAATATACTTTCTGATTTTATGGAGTTACAATGCATTAAGATTTCTATACCACTTTTATAAACAGTATCTGTTATTTTGGGGCTCTATTATAGTAGCTTGGGGATGAACTGTGGCAAAATGTGGACTTTTGGAAATGAAGAGATTCTGATTTTTTAACAAAAAAAACAAAACACACACACAAAAAAACCTTTCTTCCTTGTGCTTCTAATGAACAACATCCTCTCCTTTGATGCCTAGAATTTGATGAAGTTAAAAGCATTTTAATAAAGATTTTTTTTAATTGTTCACTTGTATTGGGGGATATAGATTTGTTGTTCTTTGCATGCTCGGTCTCCAGGGATATCACTGTCCCATTTCCTTCCTTATTTCTCATTACTAGTCAATTTATACTTTCTACTTGAGCCAAGCATTCATCAGATGAAATCAGACTCTTAAAGTACTATTTTGTTACTTCCTTAATTGAAAGGCTATTATTAATTACTTCCCAGTACATACTCTTCACTCAGGCTAGTCTCCTCTACATCCCCTTTGTATTCCCTAACCTCAACCCACACATCCACACTAATTTACCTGATCCTTTAAAATCATAAATCATATTCAAGTCCAGGAGAGATTTTTGTTTTTGTTTGTTTGTTAAATAGTAAGCAACAGTTTATTCCAAAATAGTAAGATATCTTGGCTTGCTATTCTACTTTATATCAACTTCAGACAAATAGAATTTAGAACTGGCTTCAATTTCTAAGTGCATATAAGTGCATAGAGATATTTTTTAAATTTTTTAAAATTTCTTTATTAATGTATTTTTCATAGGTTTTCATTTTCTAAGTGTTATTTTTGTGGAATTACATGCATATATATATATATATATGTATGTATGCAAATACACACTGTGCAGCATTGCCTTTGGCTGATTAATTAATCCTCATATCTTAGCAAATTTTCCAAGGTGATGGCATCATATGAGAAGAAAAAAGGGTTTGAATATATAGTACTTAATAAATGAATCAACCCAGATGGAGACATACCTGACACATTCTGGATATGGTCTTCTTCTGGGATCTTGACTTACTGTCCCCATTTATTGTCCATAGGTCTGTATAATGGCTCTCCAAATAATATTATATCCCTTTGACTTAGAAAAATGATATGATTTCCCAATGTTTCTGGTCTTAACAGTCAAAAAAGGATCTTTACTTCTTGTTAACTGTATTTATTACCTCCATGAGCAGATATTTGTGTTTTCAAAACCCAGTCAAGAAAATCAAATAGTGTTTGCTTGCATTTTGTTTCCTTTCTCAGATTTTTTTTCCTTTTAGATATGATTTTTCTTGCACAGCAAGATAAATTTGGAAATATGTATACATATATTTGATTTGTCAAGTATTTTAACATAATTAACATGTAGTGGATTTCCTGCCATCTAGGGGAGGGGAGGTGACTGGGGGTAAAATTTTTAACAGAAAGCTTTGTAAGGGTCAATGTTGAAGAATTACCCATACATATGTTTTGCAAATAAAAAGCTTTAATTAAAAAAAAAAGGAAAATCAAATAGTGACCAACTACATATTACTCTTTTACTTTGCATATGGCTTGGCATTTTTAAAATTTTAATTCTATCTTGTCCTTGTTTGGCCCCAACATGGAAACTCAACAAGAAGGATCCAAACACCTTCCTATGACTCATAGCTACTATGTCTGGATTTTTAAAAAATGATAGCAAGAAATACTGAAGCATGAATTCATGTGTGTACTACTAGTATCAACAATAATAGACCTGCCAATTTAAGATTAGTAAAAACAAAAAAAAAACAATGAATATTAATGCACTTGCTAAATTAGCTGCCCAAGAATGAAGTCAAGGAAAAGCTGACATTTGCTCCTTTCCCAGTAGTAATAGCTCAGAATCTCATTCATACTGATTTGATTTTCCTTCTTTCTTATGGAGCAACTGAAAGCTGTGAAATATCTTTTGTTTTATTCCAAACATACAAAGCATCATCGACAGAGAATTCTGAGCAAGGCTTTTCTGTATTTGGTGTTACAAGCATAACCCGCTAGTGGCTGCTGGGGATTTAATTTGACCAGCAGAATAGATCCCTTCATGTGAGAGGATGATGATACACTGAGAGGCAGTTGCATTCTCTGACCTCTCTCCTCTTCCCTTTTGCCTCCAATTTATTTTTTCCCAATCCACAAGCATCATCTGAGTCAGTAAAGGCAGATTTGCAACTCCTTCAAGTTTGCTGTGATTCACAGCAGTGGAGGCTTTTGGAGAATCATCCTGCCCCTTCACACTTAGGTGTGGTCCTTAACAATTCCCTGTTTTTTGTTTCATGGGAACACGATCATTCCCCCCCCCAATAGCATTGTCAGTAAGTTTGTCCAATATTGTGAAGTGTTGTCTGAATCTGTATGCTGAGGAATGTAAACAGCAATATCAAAGTCTTTTCTATCCTATTCCTCTGCATGGTTACAAGGTAAGATGCCATTGCAGGTGTTGAATCTTGTGAAATGTCAGGAAGGCAAGCTTTCTGGTAAATAGAGAAGTAGAATGTAGTCAGAACAGGCATTTTTCATAATTCTCTTATCAGTCTCCAGGCTTGGCCCATTTTAATTATCCCAATTGAAAAAGCCTTACTCCTTCCTTCCCCATGGATTACCAAAGGAACTCTCAAACTCACAAACAGCTCTGGAGCGCTGCTTCTTTATTGCTTGCGTTTCTTGTGTCCCTGTTTGGGCGCCATTCCTTACAGAAGCAACCTGCTAGTGACTACTGAGATCTAATTCTAACTAGCAGAATAGATCCTTTCATGTGAGAGGATGATAACAATACTAGGAGACTGAGAGGCAGGTGCATTCTCTGACCTCTCTCCTCTTCTCTCTTGCTTCCAGCTTATTTCATTCCCAATCAACAAGCAACATCTGCATCAGTAAAGGCTGATTTGCAACTCCTTCAAGTATGTTTTGATTCACAGCTGTGGGGGCTTTTGGAGAACTGACCTATTCCTTCAGACTTAAGTGTAGTCTTTACAATTTGGTTCCATATTTAATTAACAGACTAGGAGAATGTAAAGAGAATTTTATTGGGGGAGTTAGAATAACAGAATTGAGATCTTGGTGACATGATTTGATTTGAGAAAAACTCTTCACTTGTCTAGGCCTCAATTTCTCATTTAAAAAAAATGTATGAACTAGAAGATCCTTAGAGCTTCATGTTTCCATTGATTTTATGATATAATAATAAATAATTTCTTCAGATATGTTCTACCTTTTATGTATTATTATGTTGCTTCCTCAATTTAAAAAGTTTTAAAATTTTCTTCCTCTTTTCTCTATAATCTACCTTTAAAAAAATAACTTTTCTTCATGCCAATTTTCCTTTAGGTCCATTACATTTCAAATACACTGGACTACTGTCCTAAATTTTGTCTTGATGACATGGAAAGTGCTTTCTATCTCTATATTCTGCCTGACTGCATGTTTAGCCATTAAACCTTCCATTACTGTATCAAATTTCTTCATTTGTTAAATGCTGAATTATTCCCTTTCCTTGAAGGCCCAAATTAAGTACCACCTCCCACTTGAAATCATATTTATCTTCTTAGCTGACAAGATGCTATTATTTTTAAATTTTCAGGTAACTCTAACCTCTTCAATTGTGTTTTTTTTTTTTTGCTTTGTTTTTTTTTTTTTAATTCTACTTTGTTTTATAGCATTTTATATACATTGCAAATGCTAAACTCCCTGAGAGAAGTGGCTTTTGTCATTTTCATCCTAGAATCCTCAGTGTCTGGTACTATGACTGCAAATACTTATATTCACCTATGCTCATGTTGCTGGGTAGTTCTTACATATATAGTCAAACTGAGACTTTTGAATGTCTTATCTTAATGGCCAAGGTTCCAATTGAACCCAGAGCTATCTCCAGTTATCTTTATCTATATCTTGGACTGAACCCAGATGGCGCTGGAGGAGAAAGTGAGGCAGCTAACCTTGCTTAGTCCTCCCTCACTTAAATTCAATTCACTTGCATATAGTGGAATCACCTCTCCTAATGTTATAAGTCTCTTTGAAAACAAAGAACAAACAACAATAACCACATAAAATCAATATTTCTAATAAATGTTTTCTTAATTATACTTTGCTTGGTTGTCAAAATTTTTCCATAAATTCTTAGTTAAATTAAATTTGTTCTAAGAATCCTTATTCTCTTATGTAATATATAGTTGGTTCCTTTTAGAATATATTTTTAAAGTAGATCTAAGAATATTTGGCATCCATCATAAGCTTCTTGGGATTAAATATAAGTAAAAAAATATCTTACATTTTGAGGAAAATCATATAAATTGTTCATTTAAGTGTTTTGCAGAGTTAATTGCTGAGATTAATATTATATTATATATTACATATATTATATCATATTAATTCTTTTAATATAAATTTAAAAACAATAAATAGAAGATACTGTTGTACTGACTTTTTGTTAGTATTTAATTTTTCCTTCTGACTTATAATCTTAGGTTGTTTGGTTTTTTGTTTTTTGTTTTTTTAAAAAACAATTTCAGAGGATAAGCTAAGGGATCCAATTAACCCTGTTTTTTATTATTTGGGGTGAAAGTAAGCTTTACAATTCAATGTGCCAGGAACATTCCAATTTATACCATTAAAATATATCCTATTATTCTTATATTATGTCCAATGAGCTTTTTATAGAAATCTCTATTCAATATCAATTCATAATTATCATTTGTTATCAAATATAGATAACAAAGGAAAATAAACCTAATTTCAGTAAAAAAATATTAAAACAGAATTTCCACTTTGTTAACTTATGGGGAAAATGTGAAATTTTGGGATATGGCCTAACTTTGCTATATTTTCAAAGAACATTGTAGTTGTATCCATAGACTTAACACTTTAGAAACTCTCACAGTAAAGCACAAGTGCAATGGGGCATCCAGGAGAAATCACATATGTAATGTGAATGATGGAGATATGAATAAATAGCCAATAAAGAGGGACATCATTCCTTTAAGGCAAGTCTTTCCACTGGCCTCTCTTCTATTACTAATGCTTTAATTCTCAAGTAATGGAAACATTTCCATAAGTATGGCTTCTAAAATGTAAATACTTGTTGTGAGTGGCTCTCAATATAATATCATACCCTTATAATACAATAATGAGATGATACCTTAGAACAATAAATGCATTATTTTTTTTATTTTATTTGCATAACATATGTGTGGGTAATTCTTCAACAATAACCCCTACATAGCTTTCTGTTACAAATTTTCCCCCCAACTCCCCACCCCTCCCCTAGATGGCAGGATATCCACTACATGTTAATTATGTTAAAATATTGGCAAATCGAATATATGTATACATATTTCCAAACTTATCATTGTTGTGCAAGAAAAATCTTATCTACACAAAAGATATATCAGATAAAGGAAACACAATGTAAGCAAACATCAATCAAGGAGTATGAGAATGTTATGATGTGGTCCACATTTCACATCCCTCTCTCTGGGTGTATATGGCTTTCTTCAGTGAACAATTGGAGGTGGTTTGAAACATTTCATTGTTGAAGAGAGCCATGTCCATCAGAATTGATCGTCATATAGTACTGTTGTTGCCGGGTATAATGATCTCCTGGTTCTGCTCATTTCATTCAGCATCAGTTCATGTAAGTCTCTCCAGGCCTCTCTGAAATCATCTTGCTGGTCATTTCTTACAGAACAATAATATTCCATAATATTCATATACTATACTTTATTCAGCCATTCTCCAATTGAAGGGCATCTATTCAATTTCCAGTTTCTAGCCACCGCAAAAAGGGCTGCCACAAACATTCTTGCACATGTGGGGCCCTTTCCCAATGAATGTATTATTAAGATAATATCAGCCATGCTTCCATAATCTTAAAAATATAGATTCATCCTTATTAGCAAACATTTTCTATCAGGTAATAAAGTACCAAAGATAATCAAAGCATAAGACACTCAAGAGGTTAAAGATGTATCTATTGAGCAAACAAATATTTAACAGACATCTATCTATATGCTATAAAGAAACAAAGTCAAAAATGGAAAGGTGTGAAAAAATGTCCATATCAAACACATATTTCTTTTTTCATAGATATCCAAGTTTCATATCTTTATATTTTCAATTGGTAATGCAAGGTCTTGCTGTACAATTTTTAAGCCCTTTTGTTTCTCTTTTGTTCTAAAAATATTCTTCAGGAAGATTCACATTAGATTATTAGATCCTTCTCTACATAACCACTATATCAAGTTTAATATAGAAGAGATAGGTGGGGTAATTAAGAATCTTAATTAAGAACTGGTTACTAAAAGAAGGAAAATTCTATTTAATATTAAATGTCCAATTTTATTTGAACCTCAACTAATGGACAAAAGTGCATATTTTGCTGGATTCAACAGTGCCATCCTTGGGGATATTTCTTCCACAAAAGCAAATAACAAGCTTTCCACACCTTCTTGTCCTTTATGATTCTTATCTAGCTCATTCCATAAAATTTTCCCTAGACATTATACCCTACATATTTGAGATAGTTCTTTTCTGGGTTTTTTGTTTGTTTGTTTTGTTTTGTTTTGTTTTGTTTTGTTTTGTTTTGTTTTGTTTTGTTTT
>JAJPUD010002528.1:64975-75607 GCA_023553655.1 Myrmecobius fasciatus
TTGTTTTGTTTTGTTTTGTTTTGTTTTGTTTTGTTTTGTTTTGTTTTTTTCAAAGCTCTTTGCTACATTAAGTATCTCTTTCTTTGGATATTGTTCCTCATTGTATTTACCAGTTAAGTTACCAGTCTGTCTCCCTTCTTGTTTATGCATCGTCCCATAGAATCTCATGCACTTTCTTACTTCTAATTCATCAGTGACAATATAGACACACACACACACATTATCACATTATACATTCTATTCCCCTTTTGTTTGAATCTTTGATTATTCTAAAATCATCATGTTCTACCATCAATAACTATGAATGAAAAGTTATAATTTTTTTGTAAAAGTAATGGATTTTTTAATAATGAAAATATTAAGTTGATCAAAAGCAATTTACAATTTCTCAAATTAAATCAAGCCATGTGGCTTCCACATAATAAATTCTAGACCCAACTTGTTTTCCATTTTTAGTGCTTATTCCGTATCTACAAATCACTAAATGAGATAACCTATTCTAAGAAGATCCTTTTTTGCAAGATAGTTTTCTTTGCAACAATTTTTTAATAGAGGCTAGTTTAGTGTTCAAGAAAGGACACAAACATGTTAAATGAATCATCTCTGGTGAGTGTGGGGGAGGATGTGGACTAGAGTCAGTCACATAAGGCATATGTGTATGAAGAGGCTACTATGTACGTCACAAAAAATTACTTATATCAGTGACAACATAGTTCCACAGAACTCTTAGAGTGCAATTCATATTCTTTCATTATTGTTCTCCATAATACTTTGTCAATGAGCCCATACTCTAGTTATTTATTCAAGTATTATAATCCATGGTGATTTGAGATATCTTTCAGCCTCCTCATTAACATTCCTGCTTTTCATTTCTCAATTTTTTTTTTGTTTAAGAATCGTTTCTGTAGTCAATATCTTTATTCCTTGTCCTTGGACAAAAAGAGAATATTTGATACATATGAGATTTATTCTTTTTTCTAATAAGGGTGCTGTAAGATAGTAATAAATCCTACTGACTTTTTATCCCAAAGCAAATGTTGCTTCAACAGCTTTACAAGATTTTCATTCCAGCTATCCATAAATTCCATGTATTAATGAATTCTGTTTGACCAAGATTTAATAGTCTTTGAGTATGGCCTCAGTTCTAACTTGGATTACAATCAACTACTAACATTGTTTTAAATCCCTTACTATCAGCTTGTGTGCTTGTTTCCAATCAAAATACACAAGGGAGAAAGTATTTAATCTAATATCAACAGATGTCACTAAAGCCTCATGTGAAAAAAACAAACAAACTAGTATATTCTTTTGATTTTTAGTTTGAACTGCTTTCATCTTCTTGGAATCAAAATCTATTTAGTTGAATATTTTTCTTATTCTTCTGTTTCCATGCTATCAGATTCACTGAAACTTGTGCTTTTGGGTCACCTGAGGGCAAACAGATATAGGGGAAGTCTTTGGAAGTTGCAGAGAGGTGGATTTAGAATGGATGCAAGTGTGTGTGTGTGTGTGTGTGTGTGTGTGTGTGTGTGTATGAGGGAGAAGGGCTTTTTAATAATTCAAGCTATCCAAAAGTAGAAAAAGGCTGCTATGGTGTGCAAAAAGAGTAAAATAAACTACTTGACTATAGGATTTAATGGATTGGATGATGGATAATCCAGTGGTTGGGTTTATTAGCAGAGATAATTGTATTAATTATTATTTGAACTTATGGCACCTGAGAAACATTTCCTTGTTAGAAAGACTAATTACCTGATCTTAATCAATAAAAAATATGCTTCATGAATCCTAGTTTACCAAACCAAATATAAGTTTGTGATGCTAAATTATTAATTTTTGGTTTATAATTCTTGATTCCTAGTATATACTTTCTCTTCATCTTTCAGGAAAACTATCCTTCATTTTCTTCAAGATTAAATGAAACATAACCTTCTGCAAAGTCTGTCTTTATCCTCTCTCCTGCAAAGTCACCAAACTTACTTTATTACTTTGTATTTATTTTGCACTTATTATGTATATAATATTTTTATTTTGTGAATCCTTATATACATAAATGTTGTTTCCTATGTCCCTAATTGAATGTAAGATTATTGAGAACAAAATCTGTTACATTATTGTCTTTCTGTCCTCAGCATCTAGAGTAGTTGCTTAATAATAGATGCTTAAAAATACTTATTGATTGATTAAGCATGATTTAGTTCTACAAGATGTTAGGCATAGGTCTCTTTGGAATTGCCAGAAGGAGAGAATTGTTGGTAGAATAGCAAGGAAATTAGTTTCATTGGCTTCAAAGTATAGCTTCAAGTGTATATAATGAAAAATAAGTATATAAGAAGGTATATAATGGAGAATAAAATGTAAAAATACTGGAAGCAAGCTAGATTATAAAGGATTTTGTTTGGAAAATTTAGGATTTTGATCTTAAAGGTAATACAGAGCCACTGAAGTTTATTGAATATGAGGGTAATATGGTTGGATCTGTGCTTCAGAAAAATCACATTAGTGGCTGAATGAAGAATGGAATGAAGTGGGACAAGATTCAAGGGTAGCAGATCAGAAATATATTACAATAATCCAGGCATCAAGTGATAAGCAAATAGATCAAGAAACCAAACGGTTAGGGTGCTTAAGAAAGAATCAGTATATGTATTGAAGTATCCTAGTATGAGGTTAGGGGTTTAACAAGAGAGAGAAATTATGAGCCAAACACCAAATTCATTGAGGAAGGAAGGGGAGTTATGCAAATTCATTTCCCATAATTTTGAGCTCAAAACTCTTTTCATTGCATTTCATTGCTTGAGATGTTAAAGAGATAAAATCAATAAAATTGAATAAATGACTGCGTGGGAGAGTCAAAGAAAGAAGATAGGAGATTATGCTTGGTAAATAGGAGGACACTATTAACATGAATAAAGTAATGAGGGAGAATGTTGAGTTTTTTTAAATAAAATGAAGAAGATGGTACTGAATATGTTGAGTTTTGAGATACCAATAGGACTAACAAATGGAGGTGAGTATTCATTCCACTATATGTGAAGACATGAAATATAATATAAGCCACTGGATGTGTGTGTACTAACTAATGTACTCCCCGACACATAAATATATTAAAATTTTGAATCAATATTTTATTTTTTTTTACTTCTTGACCAATAGAATATTTATGTACTCTTGGAGATCATCTGATTTAGTGGTCACATTTGAAAGATGGAGAAACTGAGTTGAAGTGATTTGCTCCATATCTGTAAAGTCAACACTAAGAGACCAGAGAACTGGGGTCTTTCAATATGCTACAGGTTCATAAAACAAACACCCTACTTGTTCTCTCTTCATGTGTTCTTTTCCCCAAAGGAAATGGGAATGTTTAAATCCACACAGCATGCTTATGTTTTGCATAATGCCTTTTCCAAAGGACAGATCAATAAGGCATGGAATCAATTTGCAGTCTGCTTGTCGTAGAGAAAATTAGATACTTAAAAAAGCCCCACTCATATTCAGCTGGCTTATTAAGGAACTAAAGGAGGTCACTAGAAAGAGAGTTCCCATAGCAACTGACACCAGCAAAGACTGAACAGAAAGGTCTGTAGTTATCTCCTTGCCTAATAAATGTGAATCAGTCACACCATTCTACTTCGAGCCTACTTTCTCTTCTCCATCCCTCCCATCAGTGCAGTCCTTCATTTTGAAATGCTCCCAGTCTCTCTGTTGCCTTGTTATATAGAAAGAACAAATCCCTATCAGAATAGTTTAGTGAAGGTATACTATTGTTTTAGTAAAGGAGAGAAGGATAGATATTATATGGAAAGAGAAGAGGGCAGTCAACTTCAGGCTACCCTTTGGTGGGAAAGGGAGCTGTCTACAACAGAGAAGAAACAAAAGAATGCCATTTCATAAAGTGAAGCATGACTATCCATTAGGACTTTATGGAAGAGAAATTAACAAACAACTCAATTCTAGGTTATGGGATTAGGGTCTTCCTTTAACATTAACTTATTTCCCTTGAGTCCACTGAAGATTTTCAAATATAATCATGTTTCTGACCTATTTTGTTTTATTTTGAACCTAGACTCTGAGTAATAAAAGGACAGATCTCTAATCCTCTGTATCATGCAATTCCCATCATTTGACATTTTTATATTCATACTTTATTGATTTCTGTAGAAGAAATATTCTCGGCTGATTTTTAAATTACACCCATAGTAGGAATGGCTTGGCGTTATCTCTGCCTTTGGCTGGGTACAGAAAAGCTATAAAATTTTTTTAAGGATGATATTACAAAGCAGGATGCTGACTCAGTGATTTAGATCTGCTTCAAACTAGAATGTAAATCCTGTTTATGACAAAATTGAAATAATAAGTCCAACTTATCTGATAGAACAGCGTATATGTAGAAATTGCAGGAGGATCATGGCATCATGGGAATGGTACAACGAGGCAAATGCTGGTAGCTTATTTCACACCTGAAATCTCTATTAAATACCAAGTGAAGCACCATCTCCTCTGACACATAAATTTCAAATAATCAAACGGAAAGAAACATATTCTTCCCTGCTGATTCGCATCCCCTCTGCATAGCGACATGGCCAATCTGTGCATGAAGATCTAATAAGTCAACAGGAACTCTTTGAGCATTCAGGGGGAAAAATACAGAACTTCTGTAGGCAGAGAGCTCAATGTACTTATTTAAAGAGGCGATGTGTGGAGACAAATCGTGATTTTGAGGACATAGAAAAAAATGTGCCTGAAAAATCTGTGCCTAGTTAAGAAACAGAAAAATCAAACTGTTTCCAAATTAGGTTTTAGTTGGTCCCTGCTTATTTGGTTTGTTTGTTTTCTTAAGGCATTTCTTTTTTGGTGCACATGTTTGATTTCACTAACATAGTGAACTTTATTTTTGTTAATGCAAATCAACCATTGCCTTGCAACATATTCCTTTAATTGCTTGTGGCAATAAAATATTAAGTGATTTATGTTCTATCAGTATGTGTCAGAGGTTTGACTGAAATACAGGTCTTCGTAATTCTGAAGACAACTTTGTAATGATACCTTTCTTCCAGCTAAGTTATTTGGTATAAATTAAATAAATAAATTGACAAGAAACTCTTAGCCTTCCTTAAAATGCAACTGAAAGTTGGGTGTTGCAACTTGTCAAGTATTTCAACATTCTTAACATGTAGTGGACTTCCTGCCATCTAAGGGAGGGGAGGGGACTGGGGGTAAAATTTGTAATGGAAAGCTTTGTAAAGATCAATGTTGGGGAACTACCTATACATATGTTATACAAATAAAAAGCTTTAATTAAAAAAAAAAGTCCACTGACCAACAAATCGTTGGATAACTAAAAAAAAAAGTTAGGTGTTGATTTTAGAGCTTTATGTTTCTCTGTATTTTGAACTGGTTTCCCAATAACATATTGGTAACTCTCCCCCTAACCGTTCTGAGTACTTAACCTTTTCAAGATCATAGACTTAGTTGAAAAGGGGCTTTGGATGGTCAGTTCATTCTCATTTTAGAAATGAGCACCTCCCAGAAAGGTAAAGTTCTTAGAACATTAAATTTAGTTATAGAAAGTAGTTCAAAGATGTTTTTGCCCAATTCCATTAATAGATCTTTAATTTGAGGACTAAGGTTCCTTTTCTTAGTTCTTATAGGTAATAATTAGTAATGCTTAGTCCTAGGTCCTCTTGCTAAAAACCTCACAGGAGGATCTTCATCTTCTAATTTCTGTTGAGACTAACATTTAAATCCTGGCTATGTCCCTTCGAATGTGGGTGGCCTTTGCCAAATCACTTATTATCTTTAAACCTTAATCTTCTCCTTTATAAATTGAAGCTATTGCACTGTATAATCTGCAAGATCCCTTCAATCTTTTGTTTTGTGAATTTGCAAACTTTTATTAACAGGTGCCTGCAATTTGTGAGTTTGTTTGTGTGTGTGTGTTGGGAATATTAGGTTTACTTACTTATATATAAATTACAAATAAGGTTCTTAAAAATTTAAACTTGAGATAGGAAACAAATGAAAAACTTTTAAAGGTGTATTAGAAAAGTAGGATTAAAAAAACACAAAGAAACAAAATAAACAAAACATTTGCCATGCCTCAAAAGAGACCAAGGTCACATGAGCCAATATTACACATCCTTTGGCCTATCACAACATGCTGATCATATCCATTAGCTGCAAAGAAAATATCCTTAGTCTATTAGAATCTATATAAGATCATTTAGTTACCATGTCAGAGTGTCTTATCAGACATCTGAATATATTTTCAAAACCAGAACAATTTATAGCATATACATGCAGAGGAGACTCCAATTATTTGCAGTGAAAATGAGCAATTATAAAACCACACTGGCTCTCTTTTCAAAGTTCTAAGGAGAGTTGTTTTATAGATTTTATAGGGGAAAGTGCTTGTCTCAAAACTTTCTATACAAAAAATGAAAAACAAAATTAGAAATAAAGTATGGTAAGTAGGAATAAGAACAGTATCAGTTCTCAGGGAAAGGTGGATTTTACTGGTATAGGGAGGGTCAAAGGTTATGCCCAATGAAAATGAGATTGCTGTGATTAATAAAATAAATACAAAGAAAGGCTGAACTTTCAGGAAGATTAAAAAACCATTATTTTACATATATATGTTTATTATGTTACATATGTAAGTGTTTATGTATGTATGTGAAAACTAACAGTGCAAAACAGTTGAGAAATACTCTATAAAGGACCCAAACAGAGGAGGTTAGGAGAGATCACAAAGTAAGCTGGCATGGTCCAGAAAAATTTTACAAGGAAGGTGAGACCTGCTTTACCTGTTTCTTGACAGTTTAAAAAAAAAAATAGATATGAGAGATAGTAAAGAAGACCAAACTGGGTGTGTGCTTTTATCTGTACTTAAATAAAAAGAAAATATGCAACTTTGGGATCTTTTTCATTACACTTATGAAAACACTGGTCAAGTCATTAGATATCCTGATTCATAAGAATACATTATGGCTATGTGGGATATTTCTTGCTATGTAGTTACATTTCTTGTTTTTGGTTATTTAAATCATATTACATTATTCTCACCCTTTTATGTATTGTATTTCCTGTAGAATGGAAGGTCCTTGAGAGTAGAGATTGCTTTTTTTTTTTTTTGTCTGTTTCTCTTTCTAATTCCAGTGTACCTTGTACATGGTACATACTTAATCAAAAGCAAGACTGATTAAATTTATTAAAATATGTTAAATAAAATTTTAAATGCTCTTTTGTCTCTTTTGAAAATAAGGCCCATTGGATTTGTTTTTAATTGAAGCAACCTTTTTCTCCACAATTAATTCAGATTTTTGCATACTCAAATATCATATGAATTATAGATAAAAATGTTTTAAGTATCTTATCTTTTCAGCACTGCTAAACCACTTGCATTGTGTTAGATCATCAAATAAAATAGTTTTATTATTTCTGGAGTATTTGAAAGGAAATAAATTTCTAAGAGCACAATTTCTGCCTAGGATCCTGGGCTTTGTGTTTGTAATAATAAAATCTACCAATGACTAAAGAACACCTGAGTTTTAAGAGCTGTTGGATCTTGCTTGGTAAAGCATGTATTTTATAAGCATATATTTTAAGGAAAACTCAAATTCCATGCATGAACATATAGATCTCATTATAATTATTATGCCTGAGATCCAATGCATTATTTATAGTTTCAGGAAGCAAAACTAAGTCTCAAAAATGTAAGTCCAAAAGGTTTTCTCTGTATCTTTAGAGCCATAACAATGTTGTGTTTTCCACTGATTATACAGGTTCATGACCCAGATCAATATGAAGTGCATCTTTTTTCTGCATTATAGAAAACTATTTTGAATTAAGAGATCAGCAAGGAAAAAAAAAACATCATCCCCCCCCCTTGTTTGGTAGTTTCATGGATATATGTCACTTGGCAGTGAACAGAACCAGAGGATTTAAAAAAATATATTATTAAATTATCCTCTGGTTTTTGTTTCAAACAGTTGAACACTACAAATATGATGTTTGCCTTGAAAGGGTTATTTTCTCTTGAGTTCAGAAGTAATCTAAGATCATGCTCAAGTAAACATTCAAATTGAACACTCCAGAGGACAGAACTACAAATTTCAATCACATATAGATCTCTTTCCTCTAGAAATTCCATGCTATCTCTGCCACAGTCTCTAACTCAAAAGATACTGACTTTCTAATTAGTAACGATTCAACTTGTCTTTTTGTTTTTGTATACTTTTTTTTCTTTCTCATGTTTTCCCTTTTTGATCTGATTGTGCAGTTTGATAAATATGAAAATAAATACAGAAGAATTGTTTAATGAATATTGGACTTGTTGTCCAGGGGAGGGACTGAGGGAAGGAAGGGAGAAAATATTGAAATACAAGGTTTTCCAGGGTTGATGTTGAAGACTATTTTTGCATATATTTTAAAATAAAGAAGCTATTTTTAAAAGACAAAAGAAATCAGGGACTGTGCGATTATCTTGTTTACTTTGATATTATTTTTAGAACTTAGTGTAATAGTTGAAGCATAATATGCCTATACATTCACACACACACAGCTTTTTCATTCTTTTATCCATGAATTCATTCAGCCATTCTAACTCATGCTACTTGGAGTTTCATAATCTTGATATTATTTTGCTCAATATGATGGTGTTGGAGTCAGTAAATGCACATCAAACTTAAAAGTGTACCTTATAAACTTTAGGGTTTTTTGTAAGTTTATTGTTAAACATCTACCAGCACACTCTGAATATCTCCATCTTGGAATGGCACTTGAAATACATAGCTAATTGAGCTCAGCTCTGCATAGGATAGATCATAGTTGGCATGTTGCATCTCTCAAGCTACTATTCCCTACCCATTAAAGTTGCCATCAAAACCATCCCTTTAGTATAAATATTCTTTTAGAAATATATGGCTGTGAATCATATAACTCTATACTATCAAAAGAGTAATTCAAATAACCCAAAAAGCAATGGAAAAATTCTTGGTGAGGATTAGCAGGTATATAGCCAACAATGATTTATGTTCAAGCAGTGGCAAAAAAAGATATTATAAAGAAGATATTTCTGAAAGATTAGAAAAAAACAGGTAGACCAGTTAGATGATACATATCCAAGAACAAGAAATAATACTAAAAAGAAATTGTGAATGTGGTATTAGGATACATGCTATATTCAAAGACCTACATAGAACACTGGTTGGATGATCAAAAATATATAAAAGATGATAAAGAAAAAATCCTCATGGGAAGAAAAGGAGCAGATAGGGTGCAATTCACATGGATAGAGAGAATAACCACCTTTATGAGGCTGCAAATTCATTCTAGTGTGAAAATATCACAACCAGCTAAATACAAACCTCATTCCTGACCAAGATATGGATTGCAGGTGACTGCAGATAATATCTTTCATTTTGATCTTATGCTTTTGACTGGAGTTATTCTACAATCAAATTGTAGTTAAAAATGGAAGCTGAAACAAGCATTCTGGGTAGAAAAGAAAATATTGTACACCTAAAACCTTTCCCTGAATAATTGGGAACACTCCATTGACAGGCATGGAAATTTCCTTGATCAATTTCTCAAAAATAGAATCATCCTGAATGGATATAATGAGAGAGACATTTTTCTCTGTTTAATATCATTTACTAATTTTGCCAAGGAATGTAAATATGTTTATGGATTTACCTTAATGCACACATAAAGGGTGAACTCTTCTTCCTCTAAATAATATTTCCTGCTTTTCTGTTTTCCTTTATGCTGAACAGCTACTGATATTGTTTCATCACAAGCTGGTCATCTGTTTGATTCCTTGACCTCCCCATTCAATTCAATGAATGTTTATTAATAATATATTATAATATTGGGAATATAGAAAACAAATAAGAAATAGCATTCCTATTTAAAAATTCAAAATTCTAGTGGGAGAATAAGATTAAGACAATACATTTTTAAAAATGTATGATTTTTTCAGTGTGCAAAATATCTCAAGGATGCATAGTAAATAAAATTACAGTTGCCTAGAGCTCTGTCAGGATAAATCCATGTTTCCATAGTTAGCAAGCATCAAAGGTGGGATTTGAATTCAGATATTCTTGAGCAAAGTATTTTTTTCCTATTTCCTCTTGCTGCCTAGCCTAAATTCGAATATAAAGCTGAATGTGATAAGTGAAAGGAGAATTACAAAATGATAAAAGAAATTGAAAAAAATCGATGAAAAATGTCCAGCTGAGACAATGATAGGAGAATCAGGAAGCTTTCCTGGAAGCAATGAAATGTGAATTCTTCCTTTAAAGAATGAAAAAGACTTCTGAAGAAGCAGACATGGTGATGACAGTGGGTATTGTTATAAACATGGAGAATATCATAAACAAAGACAAGTAGATAGTGAAAAACAGGGTGAGAAAAAGGGACAGTGATTAATCCAATTTGTCTGGAACATAAAGTATATGAAAGAGATAATAGTGGTAATTGTTCTTGAGTTCTCTCATGGCCAAAGACAGACATTTAAAAGATCGTACATCAAAGTTAAAGGAGCAATTTGTGATCTCAGTTGATTGAACTGTGATCTTAGCTAAATGTCAGGAATAGTTTCTTTCTTTTTTTTTTTTTTTTTTTTTTTGG
>JAJPUD010002528.1:76007-110662 GCA_023553655.1 Myrmecobius fasciatus
ATATATATATATATATATATATATATATATATATATATATATATACATATATATATATATACACACACACATATATACACATATGTATACATGTATACACACATATACATATATGTATGTATATATTTATACTTGTTGTATATCGCTAAACCTCCTAACAGGCAATTCTCTAAAACAATACTGATCCTATGCCTTGTAACCATAAAGGGTTATATAAGCAATAGAAGCCAGCTAAGTTACGAGCCATGAGCTGGTGGAGTAAAAATAGACAAGAACCCATGTCGTGTTGTTCTATTCTCCACCCATATGTTGCAAAGTATGTTCACATGAGGGTACATAAAGATATTAAAATTCTGAACTATAAAAAACATAACCATAAAGAAATGACCAAGATATTTTTATTCAAACTTTTATAAATCTATATTCATATTGGCATGCCATTTTAATACTAGCCAGTAGGAAAGAAGGTCATAAGCAAGGACAGAAGCCTTTATTAAATACCTACAAAGTAACAGGCTCTGTGCTAAAAGCTTTACAAATGTTATTTATTTGATCCTCACAAAAATCCTAAGAGGTTGATGCTATTATTTTTTTCTATATTATAGTTGAAGAAACTGAGGCAAACAGAGATCAAGTAGCATGCTCAGGGTCACATAAAGTACTACATATCTTAGGCCCAATCTTTTTTTTTTAATATATTTAAAACTTCTCTTAATTTTTAGTTCCACATTTTTTTCTCTTTATCCATTTCTTCTCACCCACTGAGAAGGCAAAAATATGATACCAATTATACACTCAAAACATATTTCCATACTAGCCTTACAGCAAAATGAGGTGAGATTGGAACTAAAGTCCTCTTGATTTCAGGCCAAGTACCTTATGCATTCAGCTATCTGTCTATCTTAATGTTGTGGAGTTAAATAATTGCTTGAACTAAGAAAGCAGAGCTGAGGTCTGGCTTTGACTGTCTAACTGGCTTTGGACTTTGGGTAAGTGATTTTATGTCTCTGAGACTCAGATATCTCTGATATAACTTGCAAGATTGATTAATTCATGCTCAACAGTTGTCCCAATTCTAAAACACAGAAACATGTGCAGCCCAAAATTGTGAAGAGGGATGACTTAGATTAAGAGGGTTTTGTTTCAGTCCTTTTTGTTTGGTTAGTATACAGCCACTTGGTCTGGTGAGTTTGCTTTGCTTTTCATCAAAAAACTGAAAGAAACAGACTCATTGATGCCCCAATGTTTGAGCAAAGTTCTATTAAATGGAAGAAATAAAGGTGGGCATCTATGAATCATGATATGGAGGAGCAATAAAGAAACCTTTTTTTATTGTTGCCATACTTCATAAGAACCATGGAGCCATAGTGGAAAACATTCTGCAATTTTAACTACTACTTATGACAAAATTTATGCAGCAAGATTGTTTGTATTTATGTGGGTTTAAGGCTTATTCTTATAGGGGACTCACTTGGGTGGTAGAGTACCACCTCATTTGACATAATACTAATTGTGTCACTCTAGGGAAACTACCTAACTCTCAGTTTCAGATTTTTCATTGTTAAATGAGGATAATATTAATAATAATAGCTAAATCACAGATAGTTTGAGAATTTAATGACATAACATAGGTCAAGTGCTAGATGTGTTAGCTATTGTTATTAGTCAATTAGAAATTTTAAGGACTTGCTATGTATAAGGAACAATGCTCAGTACATTCAAGACATAAAGAAAGGCAAAAAGTGACCCTGCCTTCAAAAATTTAATAATGTATCAGAAAAAAGACCATGGGCAAATAACTATGTACAAACAAGATCTATAAAGACTAAGTAGTAGGTAATCTCCAAGAATCTCCAATCTTCTAACATTACAGAAGATTGGGAAAGACTTTATTTTATTTTATTTTTTTTAAGAAAGTGAAATTTTAGCTATGATTTGAAGAAGGCCAGGGAAGCTAGGAAGCAGAAATGAGAAGGGATAAAATTCCACGCATTCCTGTAGACAGACAGTACAAATGTGTTGTCAGGGATTGAAGTGTCTTGTTTGACTGGATTGCAAAGAACTTGGAAGGAAAAATGGTCTAAGAAGACTAGAAAGGTAGGAGGAACCAAGTTATAAAGAGGTTTAAAAGCCAGAGGCTTTTATTTTTGATCCATGATGTGCTGAGTAGTCAGTGACTAAAAGAGTGAATGAATAAAACATTAAGTGCTTACTATATGCAAATTATTGTGCTAAGTGTTGGGGGTACACACAAAAATGTAAGTTAGTCCCTTCTTTCAAAGAGTTCACATTCTGATAGGCAAGAAAACACATATGAAAAGTTTCAGCTGCAAATTAGATGTAAAATCCTCATGCTCCTTAGGATGCAGTAGCAAAGCAGATATCGATGCTTATTCTTTAATGACATTATTTCATACTCCAGGATTCTTGGGTTCAGTATTCCAGGCTAACCCCATCAGGGTTACTGGGGGAGACAGAGTTCAAGACAGTGATGATGTTTTAACTTGTCTGGCACATATGGTCGACTGAATCTCCTTTGGGCTAACTTGTTATTTTCTCTAAGCTGGGTTACCTTTATGTTTGACCCTGAGGTGCTCTTAAAATTGAATGTCTGTGTCTGAAGGTGTCAGGAAGGGCGATGACATGGTCTGCACTGTATTTTAGGAAGAAACTAATTGGTAACCAAGTGCAAGATAGAAGTGGGGACACTTATAATTAGGAGATCAACCAACAGCTTATTGCAATAGTCCAGGAGTAAGGTGATGAGTTTGCACCAGATTGGTATCAGTGTATAAGAGAAAAAGGGGGAGATGTATATGGTGTTTTGAAAGATTATTATAATTACTATTGTTGTGGTGGTGGTGGTGATGGTTTTTTGCTGAGGCAACTGGGGTTAAGTGACTTGCCCAGGGTCACACAGCTAGAAAGTGTTAAGTATCTGAGATCAAATTTGAACTCAGGTCCTGCCGCCTTTAGGGCTGGTGCTTTTGTTGTTATTTTTAAACCATGGAGCTAATCAAAACCTTGAAGAAATGGAACAAAGAATAAACACATTTAAAATAGAGATGAAGATTCAATTTTTTTAAAAATGCCCCAAATAGGGAGTTGGTGCACAGGATAGGAAATCCCAGGGAAAGCATGATGGACTAAGAGCATAGGGAACTGGGATGGCGATTTAAAAAGGGAATTTGGAATTTGGGTTAAAAGGTAGCTTAAAAAGAAATTAAGATAACTCAGTCTCCCTTCACAATTTGGCTTAGAAGTGATCATAGTATTAAGAAAATTTAGAAATCATAGGGAACTTACAGACTATTTAATCAAGATGTTTAATTTCACCTGTAGAGGTAAAATGACTCACCCAGATTAGAACAACTAATAAATATCAGAGGTGATTTTGAATTCAGAACCTTTGATTCCCAAATCAATTTTTTTTCTCATTATACAACACTGCTCTAATTTTACTATTATTTGTTCATATCACCGAGAAATTAACAAACTGCTTTCATAAGAATAACCTTTCCTAGGCTATCACTCTACATTGAAGCAAAAGTGAATGATTAGCATTGAGTTATTTTTTTTCCCAAATAGATTACTGTTTTTAGTGTGTACATATGTGTTTTGAGAAGAAAAAAAATACAGTTGTCTCCTAAGTTCCCACTGACTCAGCTGCTACATGAAGGAAACATATTATGGCAGTATTTGCGAAATTTAATTTCACTGCTGAATACTTTTGGATTTGAAATACATTGATAAAAGCCATCAATGCTGCCTCAGGCAGTTTGAGAATATGTAATAACCCCAGAATAAAACAGACAGTTGGGAAAATTTCAGAGCAAATCCAAAGACATTAAATTTATGTATCTACTGAAGAATTCTCAACAAAATTTTTGATATATAAAGAATTTCACATTTAATATTTTAAAGGGAAAATATTGAGTACATCAATAATTTTATGGGAGCTTCTTATAGAAACCCAATTTTAGGAAGCTATAATGGACAGAGGACTAGGAATAGAATTGGAAAACCTGGATTGAAGTGCCATCTCTGTCACATATTAGCTATGTGATCTTCAACAAATCATTCCACCTCTAGATATGATGAGTAATTTTTTAGCACTGAAAGTTATAAAGGATTGCTGATGGGCAGCAGAAGTTTTTGAGTTAGGACTAACCCTTACAATAGAAAGACAGACAGACAGACAAAGAGAGAGAGACAGAGAGACAGAGATAGCGGCAGAGACAAAGATAGAGAGATAGAGACGAGAGAGGGACAGAGACATACCAAGAGATAGAGACAAAGAGAAAAACAGAGACAGAGACAAAGAGACACACAGAGAAAAACAGAGGCACACAGAGAGACAGCAGAGAGAGACAGAAAAACACACATACACACACATGAAAAGACAGAGGGGGTAGTAGAGAGGGGCTGTATAGCTGGAAAAAAGTAAAAGTTGACAGATGGGACTGGATTTTTTTTTGACAAGATAATGATTAAGTAATGATGAATATATTCAATTGGAACTTTAAAAAAATTTGCTCAACTGGTCTTAAACAGATTTCTGTTTAATTCTCAGGACAGGGATAATGAAGTTTTCTGCATTTGTCTTAGTCAGAAAATGGAGGGATTATTGCATTTAGCTCTGGGCATGAAAGTTCAAAAAGTATATTAGTAAGGTGGAGAGAAAAACAGAAATTAGAATGACAAAGGACTCTAAACCCAAGTCTTTTAATGGGAAGTTGAAAAGATCAGGATGTTTACCTGGGAGAAGAGAAGACTCTGGGTGGAGTTGAGAAGCAGCAAGATAGCTCTTGTTGAAGTGAGAAGCATTACATACTTAATCTTACTTTCAGTGCTATGAACCTCACCTATGGCTAGAAGCTTCAAAGAGACAAATTTAGGTTGATGCCAAGAGAAAAAAAATATATATATAATGAAAAGGGATCTAAAAAATTAAATGGGCCACCTCAGGACATAGTGGGTTCAATATAATCTTCATTCTTCATATACCAGATGACCACTTTCTAGGTGTAGTACATGAAAAAATATGTTTCAGGTATGATTTAGACCAGATGACTCCTGAGTTCTCTTTCTTTAAATCCTGAAATTGTGTGATTTTGTGACTCACTATGTCTTACTAAACAATCACTTTTCTAGCATGGATAACAGATCGGCTCAACTCTTTTTATCCTCTTTGAAGTTAAATGTGTCTTTTAGAATTCCCCAAAGAGCAATATACTAGCACCAGTATTTCATCATTAAATCTTGATTTTCTCATTTTTCCTCTTTCTATTTGTGGCAACCTATTCATCTCTGGTTTTCTTTGCTAAGGATAGCAACCTCATTTCACTCAGAGAGTTTTCCTTCTCTAAAATTCTTTGTTTTGAGTATCTCATCAATAAAGTTCATTATTTATATTATATGGTTTGGGGTTGTCTTTGGTGAAATGTAATTTGGGGGATAGAAGACTTATTTCCACATCACTTATGAGGTAAGGAAGGTCCATATGGAGTTTCAGTAAATATGTTGCCTGGGATATGAGGAGTCAAATTAAAGATGATGACAGACTTCCATTGAACACAATGAAGAAAGAATTAGAGTTCAAGGCCATACAGTCCTCAAATAGAAGATTTCTGCATAAATATAATAATGATACATCCCTGTTTCTTTGCAAAAATCTCTGGTATTCGTTTTCTAAATTTTTTCCTGTAGTCTCAAAAGCCCTTTAAAATTCAGGTGCTAATTGAGATGATTAAAAACCCATTTTTATCATTTTTTGATTAAATGAAAATAAAATTCAAAGTGAATCCAAACACATAGTAACTATGGAAATGGTCTATATGACAAAGAAATTAAAATATGATGTTGGTAGTTTCTTTTGCCTAACTATAATACCATGATGTATGATAAATATTTCTATATTATATATTGTATAGAACTTCCTCTTCAGATGTTTAGGTCCATATATACTTTGTGATGCACTTTTGCTCAGGAAATGTTTGTTCCAAATTGATCTGCCTGCTTATGTAACTTTTTGCTAACACTTTGCAACTCTGACTTATCATTCTTGTTGGCATCTTAATAATTTTTGGTGCATTGTATCACATTTGCTTTTGTCCCACTATAGCTCCCTTAAAGCAATTTCTGTAGAATCTAATTATTGTTAGATAATCCATGCCAAAATGGTGGGAATGGGACATAGACAATATGATTTCTGCTACTGATACTTTGTTAGTAAGTTAGGCCAGGATTCATAGAGTCAGATATTATATCAGGTTTGGAATAGAACAAAATAAACATTCTTAGTCCATTATATATTGAACAAAAGCGAGTTTTTCAGGTACTTTCATTAGTATAGGTTATTGTATTGACTGTATTAGACTCCAAAACATTCCTGGCCTTATAAAAAAAAAGCTGTATGATCTCTCAAAACATCTTTGCTTAATTAGCCATCCATTAAAATAAAGAATTAGATGAGGAAGTGAAGAATGACTATTGTTCAGATTCTGATATATTTTTTTCAACTTATAAATACATTGTTTTTTGTTTGCTTTTTTTTATTTTTTTTTTATTTGCATAACATATGTGTGGGTAATTCTTCAACAATAACCCTTACCTAGCTTTCTGTTACAAATTTTTCCCCCCAACTCCCCACCCTTCCCCTAGATGGCAGGATATCCACTACATGTTAATTATGTTAAAATATTGGCAAATCGAATATATGTATACATATTTCCAAACCCATCATTGTTGTGCAAGAAAAATCTTATCTACACAAAAAATATATCAGATAAAGGAAACACAATGTAAGCAAACATCAATCAAGGAGTATGAGAATGTTATGTTGTGGTCCACATTTCACATCCCTCTCTCTGGGTGTATATGGCTTTCTTTAGTGAACAATTGGAAGTGGTTTGAAACATTTCACTGTTGAAGAGAGCCATGTCCATCAGAATTGATCGTCATATAGTACTGTTGTTGCCGTGTATAATGATCTCCTGGTTCTGCTCATTTCACTCAGCATCAGTTCATGTAAGTCTCTCCAGGCCTCTCTGAAATCATCTTGCTGGTCATTTCTTACAGAACAATAATATTCCATAATATTCATATACCATAATTTATTCAGCCATTCTCCAATTGAAGGGCATCTATTCAATTTCCAGTTTCTAGCCACTACAAAAAGGACTGCCACAAACATTCTTGCACATGTGGGGCCCTTTCCTTCCTTTATGATTTCTTTGGGATGTAAGCCCAATAGAAATGCTGCTGGGTCAAAGGGTATGCATAGTTTGATAACTTTTTGAGCATAGCTCCAAATTGTTCTCCAGAATGGCTGTATCCATTCACAGCTCCACCAACAATGCATCAATGTCCCAGCCCTCCCACATGCCCTCCAACATTCATCATTAACTTTTCCTGTCATTTTAGCCAATCTGACAGGTGTGAAGTGGTACCTCAGGGTTGTCTTGATTTGCATTTCTCTGATCAATAGTGATTTGGAGCACCTCATCATATGACTACAAATAGTTTTAATTTCATCCTCTGAAAATTGTCTGTTCATATCCTTTGACCATTTATGGATTGGAGAATGGCTTGAATTTTTATAAATATGAGACAATTCTCTATATATTTTAGAGATGAGACCTTTATCAGAACCCTTAAATGTAAAGATGATTTCCCAATTTATTGCTTCCCTCCTAATCTTATCTGCATTGATTTTGTTTGTACAAAAACTTTTTAACTTAATATAGTCAAAGTTATCTATCTGGTTTTCAATTAAGAGTTCCAGTTCTTCTTTGGACATAAATTTATTCCATCTCCATAGGTCTGAGAGGTAAACTATATTAGATTCCTCTAATTTACTTATAGTATCACTCTTTATATCCAGATCATGAACCCATTTAGATCTTATTTTGGTATGTGGTGTTAGATGTGGGTCAAGCCCTAATTTCTTCCACACTAGTTTCCAGTTTTCCCAGCAGTTTTTGTCAAATAGTGAATACTTATCCCCAAAGCTGGGGTCTTTGGGTTTATCAAAGACTAAATTGCTATAGTTATTGCCTAGTTTGTCTTGTGATTCTATCCTATTCCACTGATCGACTACTCTATTTCTTAGCCAGTACCAAATGGTTTTGATGACCGCTGCTTTGTAATATAGTTTTAGATCTGGTACAGCAAGTCCACCATCGTGAGCCTTTTTTTTCATTAATCCCCTTGAAATTCTTGACCTTTTGTTTTTCCAAATGAACTTTGCTACTATTTTTTCTAGATCTGTAAGATAATTTCTTGGGAGTTTGATTGGTATGGCACTAAATAAGTAAATTAGTTTGGGTAATATTGTCATTTTTATTATATTCGCTCGGCCTACCCATGAGCATTTTAAGTTTTTCCAATTGACTAGGTCTGATTTTATTTCTGTGGAAAGTGTTTTGTAGTTTAGTTCATATAGTTCCTGACTATCCCTTGGCAGATAAATTCCCAAATATTTTATACTATCAACAGTTATTTTGAATGGAATTTCTTTTTGTATCTCTTGCTGCTGAACTTTATTGGTAATATATAAAAATGCTGATGATTTATGTGGATTTATTTTGTATCCTGCAACTTTGCTGAAGTTGTGAATTGTTTCTAGTAGTTTTTTAGTTGAGTCTTTGGGGTTTTCTACGTATATCATCATGTCATCTGCAAAGAGTGATAATTTGGTTTCCTCATTGCCTACTCTAATTCCTTTAATCTCTTTTTCTTCTCTTACTGCCAAAGCTAACATTTCTAAGACAATATTAAATAATAATGGTGACAGTGGGCAGCCTTGTTTCACTCCTGATCTTATTGGGAATGGTTCTAGTTTGACTCCATTACATATGATGCTTGCTGAAGGTTTTAAGTAGATACTACTAATCAGATTCTGATATTAAGTTGGATGTGTAGCCCATAATATAGTTCATCCCTAACAATTGTATTGCACAGAATTTTCAGAAGGTCAATGAACCCAGAACTAAAAAGAAAAAAGAGAAACAATGCAGAGTTACATTTGGAAGTATGTACAACTCTTTCAAAAAACTTTAAGCTTTCCTTAAAGCAAAAAGTAATCTTTTGTTAAAGAATATTTCTCAATGATGGTAACAGTTATGATATATATAATACAGCAGTTACAAAAGAACAACAGAGAGACACAAAGAGTATTAATAAAATTAAACAGTTTTGCAGTACAAAAGAACTGTAAAATATCAAAGATGTGCATGACTAGAAGTGGGTCAGTCATATAAACAAAGTAGGAATAACACATGAATAACTCTCTTCATAGCTACCACCATAATGACATAAAGAACTGGAGGAAAAAATTCAGTTTATTGAATAGATTCCCTGAAAAGGATTTCTATTCACAAATGAATAATCATTCTAAAAGATCCCTGATCTACAAAAGTGTGGTACAGAGAACAGAGGGAAGGACTTATATACAAAATAACAACAACAACAACAACAACAATAAAATAATGATAATAGCATTCATAAGTATTTAGAGGTTTGCAAAACATTTTACAAATATCTCATTTGATATTCACAAAAAGGTAGGATGTAAGTGTTATTATTAGCCCTATTTTATATTTGAGGAAACTGATGTTTAGAAAATAACCCAGAGTCTTATATGTGTCTGATAGCAGATTTGAACTCAACCATTTTTTACTATAGGTCCATCACTATTTTTAATATACCCCCAAATTCCTCCTGTATCAGATTTAACATAGAAAAGATGCAAATTTATTCCATTGATGATTTTTCACTGGTGAAAGTTTGGAGAGAATGAGACAGGATAATAAATACTCAATTTCATTGGTTTGGAGAATTCCACACATGGAAAATTAGTCTACAAGTGTATATTGATTATCCATTTGTAATTTGTGGTATTAGAGAGCTGTTTTGAACACTGAGACATTAGTGTTTTTCTCACAAAGCCAAGTTAAGATTGTTCATAATACTTTGAATGTCTTTCTGATTCCAAAGCTTACCTTCTATTGCTAATCTGGTTGCCTCTTTCAAAATCATTACCAAATAATAGTGTTTTTTTTCTCCAACAGAAACTATGTTTATTAGTTTAATAATTTTAATCAATGGAAATTTTTCCAACCAAAAATGATGTAACCTAGAGATAGTTATTTCTTAAGTACTCATAAATCTAAGATTAAATTTGAACTCACAAATATTTTCTATAATAGACAAAAATGTGTTGATTTTCTTAAATGTCTCTGACATTCTGACATAGATGAAAGGTGCCACATTTTCTATAACAGTGTCAAAATATGATCACTGTTGTCATACACAAGAGAAAATGAAAAGAACATGTCATATATTTTGTGACAGATTCTGAAATTCCTATAACTTACTCATTAATACAACTGACAGATATCTAGATGTGATTATGTGAAAGAATTTCTGCATTTTTTCCATTTACCTGGCTGCCCAGGAATCCTAATTATTTTAAATGCTCAAAGTACTGACACCTTATCTTCCCATCATTCATGTTGAGGTTGAAGAGACAGAACCATGACCCAGAGAAGTAAAAGTTTTGTCTCTCATGACTTGAACTTCTCTGTTTGTCTTCTGAAAAAAGTATGCAGCTCCTTCTCAATTTCATCATGCTTATGGTGTATTTGAGTGGAAAGAATAGAGGATTTGAATTCAGAGAAGCAATATTCAACTTTGATCTTTCTTAGTACTATAGTCCTTTCCTTAGTACTTAGTGTATGTGGGATTTGGGGTAAGTTCTCTGGGGCTCAGTTCTCTTATTTGTAAAATGAGGAAGTTAGGGAAATTGACCTTCAAGATTCCTTCTAGCTCAAACTCTATAATTCACCATTATATTCAGGCATGAGAGTATAATTAGACACCATATGAAACTCTGTTATCCCAAAACATTGTTCTTACCACAATAGTCTTCCACTTAAAAAAAATAAAACAAACAAACAAAAAATAAAACAAACAACAAAAATATCTGTATTTGCTTCCTATTGAGTCTAGAATAAAATAAAAACATCTTTCATTGAAGTTTAAACATTTTAAAATCTTGTACCTGACTACTTCCTTAATGCTACTAAACACTATTTCTTTTTTTTATGGATTTCTTTATTAAGTGATAGATAAATAAGTTCAAATTATAGTTGCTAGGGAATTAATAAATCTAGAGGGGGAATGGGGACCTTGGAGTAATCTAATTAATTTTACAGATGAAAAAACTGAGGCCCAAGAAAATAAAAGAAGGGAATAAACATTGTGCCTCATATGGGCCAGGGCACTGTGACAAATACTTTAAAAACATTATTTTATATGTGATTCTCACATCTACCCTAAGAGGTATGGGGCCATGAATGAATTTGATTATAATGATTATAATGCCCAGGGTTATAAACAACATTGCTAGTTTCAGAGGTTGAATTCAAAGTCACAGCTTGCTGACTCCAAGCTCACCGCTACACCCCCAGTGACCACCAGAGACTATCCTCAGATTTCCTTAGCTAACATTGGCTAAAATAGCAAGGCCATTTGTTCCCCCAGAAGGTAATCGGGAGAAGGCAAAAAGCTGGCTTGCAATCCCTTCAACTGCGATCCTTCCCAGTCTAACTAGGCCCACCTTCTCTCCAGTAGTCGTACTTTCATAAAATCACTCCTCATGCATAAGCAGAACGGTTGTGACACATTATTTCTCTTGCACAGCACTCCATCTCTGGCCATTTCGCCTTTACTTGGATAGTCTTTTATGCCTGGAAAGATTTTCCTCCCCATTCCACACTTTCACCCCTTGTAACACTAACATCCCCTCAAGACTCAGTTCAAGGGCTACCTTCTTCAGAGGCCTCATTTACTGAACTCTAATTACAAAGGTAAAAAATTTTCAATGTCCCTAAAGATATATATATTTAAATACATTTTTCAGAAGTTACTCCATACTTATTAATGCACTCTATTGAGTTACAGTTTAAGTCCAGAGTATCATAAGTTGATTTATTTAGAAATGAAGAAAGATTCTCTTATATTTAAATATGACAAACCTAATGAAACATATCTGTTGTCTTTGCTGCTAAGGTGGTTTAGGGATCAGGAATTCTGAGCTTCAGTCAGTTTTTTTTTTTTAAGGCAAAAATACCCCTTTGTGATCCTCACTCAGTCTCCATAGTCCTCTCAGATGGCTCTCTCCATCAAAAAGACCATTGCAACTGTCCTAAATCACCTCATTGTTGAAAAGAGCCACATACATCAGAATTGATCATCATATAATCTGGTCCTTGCTGTATACAATGTTATCTTGATTCTATTCATTTCACTCAGTTTCAGTTGATACTGATTCAGGCCTCTCTAAAATCATCCTTCTGGTCATTTTTTTTAATTAAAGCTTTTTATTTGTAAAACATATGCATAGGTAATTTTTCAACACTGACCCTTGCTAAGCTTTCTGTTAAAAATTTTTGCCTCCTATCCCCAACCCCCTTCCCTAGATGTCAGAAAGTCTAATACATGTTAATTATGTTAAAATATTTGACAGATCGAATATGTGTATATGTTTTTATAGTTATCTTGCTGTACAGGGGGAAAAAAATCCCTTCAGTCAGTTTTAAAGGCTATCAGGTATTTATGTAAGTCTGTCATGAGTAAAGTGAGTCCTGGGAAGCAGAAGTGGGAAGAAGCAGGCTGCTTAAGGAGTGATAGATAGATAGACTGACATAAATAAATACATAGATGCATACATATATAGATAGATAAATAGATAAAAAACAATTGAGAGCTTTATATTGATAAGTATTAGAAGGATGATGGTGAATAGCTTTCATATTTCTGACCATTTTGCTTTAAGTCTGACAAGATGAGAGAAACCAGTCCCCCCAACAAACGAACAAACAAACAACAACTAACAATTGGTAAGGTCTGTTTTAGTTCTAAAATTTTGGTTTACTAAAATTTTGAGTCATTTTCCTTTTCTTTTCAGTAAAGAATCACAACTCCTTTGCTTCAGCAATGCCGCACTCCAACAAATGTCCCCTGTATTATTAACCAGAAATATATTATGTGTGCAGAAGAAAGTTGCAGAGTATCAGGGAGAAATTCACTGTATAGATGTTTAGTCTCAGAAGCTCCCACAGATTAGCAGATGTAAAGACAGCTGTGGGATAAAGGAGCCAAGAATCCAAGCTTAGAGAGGCAGATTTAAAAGCAGCTGTTTCAAGTCAGATTCCAGTTCAACCCACTTGCTTAGCCTTCGATTTGACCAACATATTACTTGACACATGTAAAGAATATGTAAGATCTAAGATCTGAGGTTTTCACCAGTAATGAGAATCTTTCCAGATGGCCATTTAATTCATTCAGTTGAAAAATCTTTTGAGATATCTCTACATTGACAATCCTATTAATAGAAAAGGGAAATATATTTATTTTCCCAAAAAAATAGAATTATTATAATAATCCAGAGGAATTTTCCTATGCATTTAAAAATCTTTGAATTCCTTCTTATTGATGGATTAAACAATTTTATTTACTATACATGCATATATTTATCTTTAAATATTATCTATGTATCTATCTGTCTTCTATCATCATCTGTCATCTATTACATATCTATATCCATCCATCCATCTTTCTATCTATGTATCTATTAAGAAACTCTCATTTATGTGTTTGTATACTTAAGAATGTATATGTAGGTATTTGTATGTATGTATGTAATTTTGTGTGTAGAAACATACATATATGTAAATATATTTTAGATAGATACAGCTGATAAAATGTTTTGCCTTATCCCAACATTCCTAGCTTCTTTTCTTTTTTGTTTTTTGAGTCTAAGTTGTACAAAATGTTCTTGTTTCTTTCTCATAGATCTCTCTGCTTGCCTCAGTTTACTTATCTGCAGTTTCTTTGCCAAGAATATCCCAAATGAGACTACAAAGAATAAGACATGAATGAAATGACTGATTGATAACAGAATGTACATATCCAGGAATTTATCAGATCCGGTTCACACTGGCAGGAGAGAAACAATTGCTAAATTTTCAATGTGAAGATTGAAATATCAGAAATTGGTAAAAACAAGGCTTGATTTTGTTCTGTTACTTATACAGATGTAAGATGTAAGGTATAGATACTTGTTTTTAATGTGGATTACATTTTTAAATGTGTCATGCATGCACACACATATATAATATTAATGTATTATGTGTATACATATACATATATTGGTACATTACATACATTATATTGTACATCAGTATATACGTATATATGCATATATGTGACATATAACATATATGTGACAGTATATATTATGCTATATAGATACCTATGTTATATACCACATGTTATACATATTGTTACATATACATATTATGTGCTATATAATACATATATGTATATACATGTATATACATATATATATATATACACACCATTTATCTATCATCTCTTATCAAACTATTTTTTTTAATCTATTGAATACATTGATCTATATATACTCCTATGCCCTAGTCAATGGAACCAGGAGAAAGTAGGAGATCATATAAAGGGAATTCAAATATCAAATATATTTCTATTTATCCTAATCACCAGCTGTCAGACACCCCTAGGAGGATGTGACATTTCACTCACAAATCTTCCTTCCACTAGAGAAGATAGCCTTTGGGCCTTTGTGGATTCACTTTGAATGAAAGAAATATGGGAATGAGTTTGATTTGAGCACGACAAAGGCAAACTGTGAGGGAAGTTAAGCATAGTTTCATGTGGTTGTTCTATAGCTCTGAGAAACTTTTCCTCTCAAAAACTTCTTACCTTCATATCTGATAGTAGAAGGTATAAGAAAGAGTCTGCTACTGGTTATCTTCTCTTTAGGTGAAAAAATAAAAAACCAGAATGCAATGAAAGAGATGTTAGAATGCTGAGAAGCATGAAGCTATGAGAAACTATACAGAAGTCACACAGTGGGAACTAAATAAAAATTCCAAGAGTCAAGAGGCATGTGAAAAGGTAGTAACATAATAATAAGAATTGGCATTTAGCTGGCATCTTAAGGACTACAAATTGTCTTGCATAAATTATTCCATTTGATGCTCATGATTCTCTTGAGATAGATAAATATAAATATTTTAATCTCCATTTTACAGGTGAACAAATTGAGGGCTGACAGACCGAGTGACAAATTCGATGTCTCTAAATCTGATAATCTTTCTACCATACCTTACTAAGCAAGCATTGAAGGTTGAATTAAAAAGGGTTTTTGGAAGAAGTTTTAACTTACAACTTCAATGAAGTCATTATTCACACATGTGTGATGCCAGTGATGGATTCAGTTGCAAATGATAGATAATCCAGAGATAATCTGGGTGTGGGATTAGGCCAGAACTAGATCTCTGGATATCTAATTCAGCTCTCAGAGTCTCACTGAAGATAGTGGCAGGGAAAAATTGGGTTTTTTTGGTTTTGAAAATCAGAATGCATGTGTTTCCTTTCTCTGATTTTCTTTTTTTTTCTTGTAGATAGGATTTTTCTTGCACACCTTGTCAAGTATTTTAACATTATTAACATGTAGTGAACTTCCTGCCATCTAGGGGAGGGGAGGGAACTGGGGGTAAAATTTGTAATGGAAAGCTTTGTAAAGATCAATGCTGGGGAACTACCCATACATATGTTGTACAAATAAAAAGCTTTAAAAAAAAAAAAACTGAAAATCAGAATGCAAAGGAAATGACGCTTCCTTGAGAATGAAAACTTGCCACTGAGAAACTTACTCCTATCTTCCCTTGGAAGTAAGACAAATAAAAAGAAAGTTTAAAGCAAGTCAATTTTTATGGTATGTTTGAGTTCCAACACAAATACCAAGTTATTCAGAATGACAGAGCATCATACCTGTGCAAAGGGAAGACTTGATTAATTCAAAATATGCATAGATTTTGAATCTTTAGAATCACAGTTATAAGAAAAGATTAAATGATTATATTCTGACTAGATACTTTTATAATGTATCTGAAAACAGATAGAACAGCATAAAGTGCTCTACCATTATAAGTTGTTATCATCATTGCTATTGTAAGAACATTCCTTAGAAACAAAGCATCCACTTTGAAATTTCTTTAATGGTGATTTATTATTCAACAAGGGGCCAAGGCATAATTTCTACAAAATGATGTTTGTACTTATCTAGTTCTATTGCTGGAAATATTTAGTATTATGCACTTGTTTCCAAAAATTTATAAATCATTTGTGTAAACGGATACTGGATTGAGATGGGTATCTTGTCTCTTACCTCAAAAAATGGACTGTCACATTCTAAGGAAATGAGTTAAGCCATTTATTGAGTCTCTATTACAAACAGAGCTATTTTAATTATGCTATCATATAAATATATGATTTCACAAATTTAAAAGTTTATACCTCATCATTTTTTAAATGTTTCATGGAGTTACATGTTTTCTAAATAAATATTTTAAAATAGGCAGTTAATGTACTAGGATAGAGTACCAGGCCAGGAATCAGGAAGACCTGAATTCATATATATCCTCAAACATTTACTAGCAGTGTGATATCATTCAAGAAACTGATCTTTTTTCTGTCTGTCTCAGTTGTCTTATTTGAAAAATGAGAGTAATAATAAAACTTACCTCCATGTTGTAAAAATCAAATCAGATAATATTTGTAAAGTGCTTTTTGTAAAACACAACCCTTGGCACAAAGTAGGTACTATCTAAGTGCCAAATATTATAATTACTATTTCCAAAAATAACTTGGTATAATACAAAATATTTAAGCTGCATGATTCTAGTGCTGAATCTGATTTTTGAGTTTTAAAATACCATAACCAATAAATGGTCTTTTTATATGAATCACAGGATTCTACTAACCTATATTATGTATTCTGGTATCTCTGGCTTTTATAATATGCTTTATTGATGCATTTTAATAATAGTAAGGTATGAAGTGTAGCTGAAACACACTTTATTGTCTTTCTCTGAGAATGTGAGCTCCAGAATGATAATGACAACAATAACATAGCTTCATAGTTTATACGATTTAAAAAGTACTTTATAAATATTACCCTATTTCATCTTCCCAACAATCCTAGGATTAGCTCCTAGCAATAGCACTATCTTTTTTTTCAAATATGGAAACTGAGGCATAAAAAGGTTAAGTGATTTGACCAGAGTCATATAATTATTAAGCATCTTTGGCAGGATTTGAACTCAAATCTTTTGTTTTTCAAATCTAGTGCCACCTAGCTAATAGTGAGCTACTTTCTCTATCTCTGTCTCTCTGTCTTTCCCTGTCTCTGCTTCTCTTCTGTCTCTATGTCTCTGTCTCTCTCTTGTCTCTCTGTCTCTTTCTCTCTCTCTCTTTCTATCCATCCTTTCCTCTCTCCCTCCCTCTCTCTGTATGCCTCTGTCTCTCACTATCTCTGTCTGTCTATCTGAATCTCCTCCCATATTATACCTTAGCCATTTACTAGCTCCAAGAGCTACAGTCTCTCCCAGACTTAGTAATTTCATTTCTAAAATGTACAATAGCTTCTACCTTAAATATTACTATGAAACTCAAATGAGATATTAGTTGTAAAATCCCTTTCAGTATTAAAATACCATAAAAATGAAAGATATTATAATAAAGACTATCATCATCAACATCATTGTTCTTGTTGCTATCCTAATATTAATAGTGTAACACTATATTCTAACTTGCCCATTACTTGGTTTCATGCATCAAAATTCTTTGTCCCAAGGGTTTCCATAATGCTTTTTAGTATTACAAAGAATAGAAAGAGTGGAAGTTTCCGCCCAATCTTTTTTTTCTTCTCTCCATACCAAATTATAGCCTCTGATATTATTTGGTAAATCTATAGTAAAGCCCCTCCTGAGCTAAACAGTTCATACATTGTGTGATTCCCTATTAGAGGGGAACAACTACATTCTGTAATATTATTGTGATTGAGAATATTTTACAATTAAAATGATCTATTGGTATTATTGTTGCTGTTCACCCTTCATTCTTTAAGAGGATGAGTGATTAGTTTTCTTAACCCCATCATTTTTACTTGCTTTATGCAATTCTCAGTCAAATGTCTTTAAACAATCCAATTGAACTAAATATTTATTTGCTTTCTCCTGGTCATTCTGTAGTATGTAGAATGCAGGAACAGAATAACTCTAATATGTAATCTGTTTTACCAAGATCTTGATATCTCTTTAGCTTTAACAAGGTAAACATGAAAAGAGACAGAACTGTTAAACTGTAAAATAAATATGAGGATGTTCTACTTCAGTGGAGGTTATTTTGTCAGTGGTCCTTCCACTGGTAGAAAGTTTGATCCCTTTAAAACTTAGTAATTGGAATTTGAGAGGTTCTCATACATTTAGATGTCTGTGTAGTTTTCTCACATAGAAGATAGTATAATAGATAAATTGTTGGGTCTGGAGTTAGGAAGACTCAAAAAATCAAATTCAGTCCCATATTCTTATTAGCTGCTTGACCCAAGCAATTCATGTAGACTCTGTTTGCTTCTGTTTTCTCATCTGTGAAATAGGGATAATAATAGCACCTATCTTCCAGTGTGGTTTGTGAGGATCAAACAAGATAATGTTGGTGAAGTGTTTGGCATAGTGTTTTCCCATAGTAGTTATTATATAAATATTAGCTTTTATAAGCCATTATTATGAATACATGATCCTATGTCTTGTGAAAATGAACAAAATAGTCCAGTGTTCCTTCATGACAATTTTTCTTTACTTTTCTCATTTGTCCTACCACATATGATATTTAAAGATATTAAAGATGCTGATGTTACACAAGTATTTGCCATTATCATATTAACAACATGATTACATGTTCATTCATAGCCTGTTAGACTGCGAATGGTTCCTTGACATCATATATTCTGGCATCCTCATTATACATGTAAGAAAGCAGGTAAGCAAGGATAACTGTTTTACCCAGGATCATATAGCACATTCACAGCAGAACTGGGAATCACTGTTTCTTACTCCTACCTCTAATATAGCTCCCTCTTCCCTGTACCACACTCTTTCTTGCTGAACCTTACCATGTGCCTATCTAACCAAAGCAAAATACAAATTCTTCCCAATAGACTTTATTCACCTTAAGGGAAAGAACAATTTCAGTTCCTATCTCTGTATTCCTTGTCCACCTACTATGCTTCCTTCATGTAGTAAATGTTTAGTAAATATTTGCTGACTTGAATTGAATTGTCTGGAATGCAGTAATGAGGGGAGGTCTCTTTAAGGTATTTGGTACATCTAATTGTCAATAAATTCATGAGTTTTCAATAAAGGATCCTAGCCTATGAATTATGCAAGGAACACATTGCCCTTGGATGTGGGCAGGAAAAGTTAAGGATGGTTATTTGCTCTGACTAATTTTATGGCAAAATCATTAGCAAAAGTTAGGCATTTTAAAGGGAACTATTATTATATTGCAATCTTAGCAAAGGAATGAACATTAGTTTACTTGTATATGAAGTAGAAATACTACTCTAAAGACATATTGTGATTTGAATCCAGATCTTGCCTGTGTGATTTCTTTTTAAACATTTGCAAATACCATCTTATTTTCTCATATAATAATGAAAATTTCACAATATAAAGAAAAATGTGATTTAGGAGAAATTTTATACACACACACACATACATACACAAACACATATATAATTTGCATTACTAAGATTAATTCTTACTGACACAATTCTTTACTTCCCCCAATAAAACAACTGCCAATCTCATAAAGATGAGAGAGAAAGAGAGAAAGTTTCTATTTACTGAATCAGTCCTTAAAGACTCAAATCCATTAAGTTGAGTATTATTGCTTTAAGGATATAATTGTTTAAATTCAATTTGAGGAAAATGCAAATCACCAGGAGACAAAATATATTTGTGTACTGTAGCAAATGATTGCAAACCAGGCAATAAGGATAGAAGTTTAAAATTTGAATTCCCTCTGAGTCAGCAGAGCACTGTGGCCTGCCTCAATTCCTGAGTTGTCTACCATATGTCAAGTAAAACTGATAAAATGTTAGTTGCAGGAAAGAATAGACATTTTGGGGGAACAATATGATAGCAAAGACAGATTTCAAGCATGGCTCTCTTGCACCACACTGTGTTAAAATAAACTCTCTTGTTCTAGCATTTGTGTTCAACTGCCATCTCATTGATGTATCAGGAATAAAGCAAGCCTGGCAAAGAAGGCTGCAGATTAAGCAGCAGATCCACTAGGAAATTGCTAGATTATAGAACAAAAAATCCAAATCAGAGAGAATTTTCTGAACTCTCTCTCTCTCTCTCTCTCTCTCTCTCTCTCTCTCTCTCTCTCTCTGTGGGTGTGAGTGTGGGTGTGTGTGGGTGTCTCCCCTTCCATGTCTGTCTCTTTCCCACACGTATACAAAAAATATGTACACACAGAGAAAAGCATGTAAAGGAAGGAATTTTCCCTTTTCCAGAGGATCCCTCACTTGTAGTTAGCAGTAAAGCTAAGTGTCTAAAAATATTGCTATTTTGATGAAAATAATGTAAGAATTTTAGAACATTGGACAATAGTGTGTGTAATTTACTTTGTATCATCATTTTTCTATTGAAAAATTATAATGTTCAGCATCTAAAATTCATGTTTTTTTCCTTGTTTCTTTAATTTGGAGGGGCACATTGTGAAAATCATATCCAAAAACATTTGATATTTTCCCTTGATGACTAAGAATATCAGAATACAGAAAAACAGTGTGAAAAGAAAAAAATAATATTTTTCATAACTGACCACAACTTGAATGAGATAATTATAAAGGTATTGCCATCGCTATGTTTTCTATAATTATGAAAATATGCAAAGCTATAAATAATTTTTAAAGTAAAAACTACAATAAAATTGGGAGGAAAAGGATTGAAGAATTTTAGTGTAATGAGGAAAAGTATGTTCTTTGCGGAAAATTAGGGCAAATGAGATGGTTTAGTTTAGTAAAGGAGAAAATTATGAAACAATATATAATTTTTTACATAATGAACACTATGACATGGGTTTTTTTAAAATAAGCTATACATATGCAATACATACACACATCTACATATGTGTATGTATATATACACATATTTTCTTTAATTTATTTCCTCAGAAATAAATAGATCTAAAGCCATGAGAATTTCAGTTTGAGACAAGGAAAATTTTCTTGACTTTCAACATCATAAAATATAGAATTAGGCAATTGAAGGAAGATATAAACTACTTTCCTGAATATATAAGAAGAAAACAAAAACACACCTCTCTTAGTTCCTACAGGATATCCTAAGATGTATCCCAAAAGAATGTCATACTTAAAATAGTCTAAATTATGTTTATTATCATTTTATTGCTTTTGTGTATAAGTATCATTTTAAGACCCTCTTGCCCAATAGAATCTTCTTTAATAACAAAGAAATCTAAATAAGCAAAACAAGTCAATACACTGATTACATTTTAAAACTGTATACACCATCTCACACTTATAGTTTATTACTTCTCTCCTAAGTAGATGTTTCAATGACAGTTTTTTGAACTCAAAATTCTTACTATTTTGATCATGGTTCTAAAGTCTCAAATTACTTTTTCTTGCATTTATGTAGTCATTAAATTGTTTTATTGATTGTGATTATTTAAGTTTGATTCATTTCATGGAAGTTGTCCTGTTTCTCCAAATTCTTCATATATATGATTTTTTATGGCACAACAATATATTCAAGTATTAAAAATGTTCTATCATTCTTTCCCTATTTGATGCACAGACACTATGCTAATATTTCTTGTTACTATAAAAAGTACTGCTATAAATACTTTTGTTTTTCTGCCTTTCTGTCTCACTTTGCTTCTTTCAGGTATATAGCCACTAGTAGCAACACTAGAGCAAAGTGCAAGTGCAATTTTATATCTTTCCTATTAGAGTTTCAAAGAGTTATGGACAATTTTAGGCCAATTTATAACTCCACCAAAAAAGGGATTGCTGTGTGTTATCTTCCTGTAGCCTTTTTAATAATTATGTGAGGGTGTTGTTGTTGTTTGTCTTTTGCCATTTTCACCAATCTGAGGATTTTGAGATAAAAATCAAAGCATTATCATGCTTTTTAATCTGATTAATAGTTTACCAAATATTGTTTTATATGATTGTTGATAATATGAAAACTATTGGTTTGTATCATTTAACCATTTCTTTTCTTGGGGAGGACTTTTTTTTCTGACATATTTGCATAATTTCCCCATGGAGGTTGGTTATTAGACTTTGGCCAGTGTAAATTTCTAGGAAGATTTTTCTTCAAATATGCATTTCTTTCTTGATTCTAACTACATTGGTTTTTTTCTCATTTTACATAGTCATATCTGTATATTTTTCTATGATCGTCCACATTCCTTGTTTCTTTGAGTTTTTTTTTTAAAGGTTATGAAAGATCCATCCTTACACTTTCTGTTTTTAATGCTTTGACCTTTTAAACTAAGTTCAAATTTGGAGGACCAATATTTATTGGAGAATATTATGGTGGATATTATAAATTTTATCCATAAATCCAATTTCCATGAAACTGCTTAAAATTTCCTCATAGCCTTTTTAAATAAGAATTCTCCCCACGATGGGCTATGCACTTGTTTTTTTCAAACATTGAGCTGTTGTATTTGATTATTATTCTACTGGTTAAGTTTTCTAATCTTTAATCAATACCATATTATTTTCATGATTACTGCTTAATTGTTGAGTTTCAAGTCTTAATATCCATACCCTTCTTTCTGTGTACTTTTAAAAAATACATTCATCTAGATAAATGTTGTTATTAATTATCTAAAAATTAAGACCCTGGTACTTTAAGTGATATGGCAATAAAATATGAATTAACTTAATAATACTTTACTTTAATTATATTTACCTGGTAGAGTAATAAAGAATGATTCTATATTTGCTTTTTTATTTTTAAGGTAAGATTAAATTTTACCTAACTCAAAAATGAAATAAGAAATTAATTTGGAAGGGAAAAAATCAAGAACCTCAAGGAAAATATGAAAAAAAAAAGCAGAAAAAGGGTTATCCTAGTAGTTCCAGATCTCAAACTATATGAAAAGTGGAAATTATAAAAATAATTTGACATTTATTTAAAAATAGAAAAGTCAATCAATGAAACATATTAGATATGCAATATATAGAAACAAATGTTAATAGTGATCTAGTAATTGTCCTCTAAATTCAGAGTTTTCAATTACTGGTAGCTTTCAACTTTAAAAAATGCAGGTAAAATTGAAAAGTAGAGTGGCAGAAATTAAATATGTCACCAACAACTCACACCATATACCAAGATTACCTCTCAAATAAACACATGACTTAGATATAAAAAGTCAACATAGACAAAATAGAAAGCATAACAATAGCTACTTTTCTACAGTACTTTAACTTTTTTAAAAATCAGATTTGCCTTGTGTGACCATCATAAAAATCTTCTAAGATTGGTGCTATTATCAGTTAGAATAACAGAAAACAAAATGAAAATTTTTGTCTGACTACAATTCAAAAGGGCTTTTCAAACAACAAACCATTGCAAATAAGAAATAGCTAACTTATAAGGAATAGTTCGTGATATTAGATTGTCTAGTAAGATTAAAAAAAGGACAATTAAAGAAATATAATAGATCTACTCACACTGCATTCAAAAATCAATTTTATTAAATATAATTTAGGTGTGGTATGATCAGCAATTTTTCTAGAGAAAAATCTTTGTGTTTCAATGGAATATATGTTCGATATGGGTCAGCAATATGATGTGACAGCCAGGAAATCTACTATGATATTGAACTATATTAAAGAGGGGTCCAAAATGTTATTCCTATTGTAATCTGAGTTTACTTGGGAATAATCTGGAACACAGTAGTCAGTTTTGGACAATACGGTTTGAGAAGGATATTGAAAAATTGCGCATAGTGACAAGTGGAGGGCACCCAGGTGGGTGAAATATTTTAGGTCTATGTCAATTTGAGGATAGATTTTAAAAAAAATATGAGTTGTGTAGTCCAGAGAAAAGATTCACATGGAATAGTATATCCAAGTTTATGTATCTTAAAAAAATGTCACATGGAATATGAATTAGTCTTGTCTTTATCTGCAGCTTTAGGAGCAATAGGTAAAATCTGAAAAGAGATGACCTCATATTAGGGATATTATAGTGTCTATTCCTTCTGTGTCTAGGGTGTCCTAGATAACTGTTGAGATCTCTTCTAACCCTCAGATTCTATGATTTTATAATCCTACTTTTCAATGTGTCAAAGCAAAAAATATATCTTGAGATTCTTTCATTTTGTGCTCCTTTCTTATCTCACATATTTGTTGCTATCATATGAAAAGGAATTGTCCAGTGTGTAGGAAGGGAGCTAAGTCAAACTTGGGAATCAAATGAAGTTGGAAGAGAGCTGTATTTCCTTTTGTTTTTTATTAGTTTTCTCCTCTTTGCTTCCAAAATATTGATTCCTTAACTTATCTCTAAGTACTATCACTAACACTACATTATAACACAAGATATTAGCAGGTGAGGGATTTATGAAAGATACCAAATGGCTATTTATTCTTAGAATTTAGTGGTTTCCAAGTCAAAAGAAAAATCTTTCACTTCTTCCAAAAAGGTAATGTGATTGTCACTATCCAAATGGAACAGAGATTGTCTATCAGTGAAGCAGTATACTTTCTTTTAGAAATATATTTACACCTTCTCACCCTATGTTATTTTCAATTACTTCCTCTTCTGCTGTTTGAAGCAAAGATCTTTTGTAATGCTACCATTTATTATTATTATTTTTTTTTTACATCTGTGGATTGGTGTAAAACAAAGGAGGAAAAGCCTAAAACCTCTAAATTGTAAAATGATAATAAAGTTAAAACACATTTCTGGTGATATGAAAATGAAAAACTGCTCATAGAAATTTTCATCAAAAGACTCATACAAAGAAGTTTAGAGCAATAGAATCACTGAATGTTCGTCCTGGGAGGTGTCTTAGAGTTCCTATTACACATGAGGAAACTGAGTCTCAGACAAATTAAATATCATTCCCAAGGTCATACAGGTAGGTAATATAAGCAATAAGAATTATATCATTGTTCTATAGTATCTATCCTTAACTAAATATGTAAGGACTAGGGACCCAATTAGTTGAGCTATTGTATAGTGAGCACAAACATTCAAGAGCACAATGGCCACTGACCCAAATTTGGTATGGGCTTTTTGGAGAAAAGCAGTAGAAAAGAGACCACTGGCCCAGCCCTATATTAGATTGGAAAAGAGGCAAACATTTCTCCTTCTCTTTTAATTTCCTTTTGTGCCTTCTATTCCCCCCACCCCATGCTGCACAAGGCATACCAGCTAAGTCATTTTCCCAATAAATCTTCCACCAGCTACCTAATTGATATTCCTAAAGCACAGATATGACCATGTTCTTCCCTTCCTCAATAAGCTCCAGTGGTTCCCTATTACTTCTAGGATAAAATAGAATCTTCCCTAAGAGATATATAAATCCTTCTACAATCTGGCTCCAATCTATTTCAGAGTATTTTCCTTTTTCATATAACAATGTTACTGCCAAAATGATCTGCTTATTTTCCCCACATCATGAAATAGGCACAATCATGGTGAAAAAGCATGATGTACAACTAGTACTCACCATACCAGATGTGTTCATCAAACAGCTGTTCCTTACTGCAGGTCAAAAATTTAGAATATTGGCCTTTGTCCCACTCTCTACAAAAGGTCTTCCCTAGTTTTTCACACCATATCATCCCTAGTTACTAGTAATTATTTTCTGAGATAAGTGGATCAAAGATCAAAGGGTATGCACTGTTTGATAGAAAGTGAGCTTCTTAAAGCAGAGACCATGTTTTTTACCCTTTTTAATGTATGTTTCGCAAAAGCTGAATCCCTGAGAATAAATCATTTGTTTTCTGGGACCTCTTCTTATTAGAATATCTACGGCCTTTCAAATTTCATCTAACATATCACCTCCTATATGAAGACTTTCCTGACAACCTCCCTCCTAAAATCATTTTGCATGGAAGAGTCAGCAATGCCATTTCACACTCATTTACAAATTGTTTACTGTGTGCCAGTCCTAAGGATACTGAAAAAAAAAATTACTACTATGAATTAATTGAGATGATTTCTTCATCAAAAATTCCCCACATTAGTAAAACTGTAGGCCATGAATATTTCTCTGCACTCATCCTTCCCCAATAAAAAGGTAAAGGAAAGTGTGAGTATTCATCAAAATACAAATATCTATAACTCAAATGTGAAGGCAATTGGGATTGTATATGTAGATAGAGTTAGAAGACTGAGAGAGATCATATAATCCAGGCTGCGTATTTTGTAGTTGAAGAACCGAAGTGCCAAGGAGGAGTTAAATGACTTGCCTAAAATCATAGTGTAGTAAGCATCAAAAGCAGCTTTTCAACTCAAATGCTCTCATCCTAGAGCCAGTGTTCTTTTTACTCTACAGGATTTTAGAAGGAGACTGTCACACATTAACATTTTACAAGATTTATTAGTGGAGATAAATTTCTTTCTTCAAAAAAAATCCCATAGTTTATTTGTCATGCTACTCAAATTTATCATTTAATTATTGTTTTATTGTTTGTTGAAAAAAAGATGAATGACACAATTTCAGCCTTCAAGAGACTTATAATCCAGTCATGGAAGTAAGAAATGTAGAAATATACTGCTCTTGTTCAATACTTTTTCAGTACTGTTTAACATTTTGTGATCTCATTTGGGATTTTCTTGGGATTTTTCTTGGGAATAGTTTGTCATTTCCTTCTCTGTCATAGATAAGGAAACTGAGTCAATCAGTGTTAAGTGACTTGACGAGGGTCACACAGCTTAGTAAATGTCAGGATAGATTTGAACTCAGATTTTTCTGGCCCCAGGTCCAGTCCTCTATCTACCATGCAACTTAACTGCCATATATGAATGTGACTACAATACAATGGATATTATAAAAAGTGCCATTACAAATGTTTAAAATTCTCTAAAGGCTGTCTCATATTTATAAGAATTCAAGCCATTCTCCAGTTGATAAATGGTCAAAGGATATGAACAGACAATTTTCAGATGATGAAATTAAAACTATTTGTAGTCATATAAAAAGGTGCTCCAAATCACTACTGATCAGAGAAATGCAAATTAAGACAACTCTGAGGTACCACTACACACCTATCAGATTGGCTAAAATGACAGGAAAAGATAATGATGAATGTTGGAGGGGATGTGGGAAGGCTGGGACACTAATGCATTGTTGGTGGAACTGTGAACGGATACAGCCATTCTGGAGAGCAATTTGGAACTATGCTCAAAAAGTTATCAAACTGTGCATACCCTTTGACCCAGCAGCATTTCTATTGGGCTTATATACCAAAGAAATCATAAAGGAAGGAAAGGGCCCCACATGTGCAAGAATGTTTGTGGCAGCCCTTTTTTGTAGAGGCTAGAAACTGGAAACTGAATGGATGCCCATCAATTGGAAAGTGGCTGAATAAATTATGGTATATGAATATTATGGAATATTATTGTTCTGTGAGAAACGACCAGCAGGAAGATTTCAGAGAGACCTGGAGGGACTTGCATGAACTGATGCTGAGCAAAGTGAGCAGAACCAGGAGATGATTAAACACGGCAACAACAATATTACATGATGATCAATTATGATAGACATGGCTCTCTTCAACAATGAAATGTTTCAAACCACTTCCAATTGTTCAGTGAAGAAAGCCATATACACCCAGAGAGAGGGATTTGAAATGTGGACCACAACATAACATTTTCATGCTCTCTATTGATGTTTGCTTGCATTGTGTTTCCTTTCTCTGATTTTTCTTTCTTTTAGATATGATTTCTTTTGCACAAAAATGATGTGTGGAAATAATTCGATTTGTCAAGTATTTTAACATAATTAACATGTAGTGGATATCCTGCCATCTAGTGGAGGGGTGGAGAGTAGGGGGGAATTTGTAACAGAAAGCTTTGTAAGGGTTAATGTTGAAGAATTACCCATACATATGCTTTGCAAATAACAAGTTTTAATAAAAAAATAAAAATAAAATTCTCTAAAGTTTCAGATGTGGGATTTTGTACAAAGCAGCCTGGGAAACCATGAAAGATTTTATGGAACGGGTAATATATGAGATATATCTTGAAAGATGAATGAAAAAAAAATTTGGCTATAGTTCGAGGGATATTCTCAAAGGAATATAATTTAGAAAATAAAGTATACTAAAATAGGCCTAAATTTGTGAATTAAAAAATTAAAAGTTTAAAAGAAAAAAAAAATAGGTTATTCAGTACACTGAGCTACAGATTCCCTGAATTGTATCTTATTCCGTACTATCTAATCTACACACCTGAAAGAGTCTCAATATTTCTCCTAGGAATTTAGCTGTTTTCATCATCAGATACTTTTCCCCCCTCATCATAATTTTGGATGTTTCTATTAATCACTCCCTATTTCTTCTGTTTATCCTGGCACATACACAGAACAAATGAGTATATTTCTTTGACAAGGCTTGTGAACCAGCTTCCAGAAAAGCTGTGATAATGTCAAAGTGAGTTGGAGAGATACTAGAGGATATTTAGACTTTTCTGTAATGATTTTTAGTCTACTACCCAAATGGTGAATAGCAACTTTTTTGACTGGATATATAATCATCATCATCTTCTTCTTCATCACCATCATCAACAAATAATAATGATTTATATTGTTTTGCGCAGCACTACATGAATAACATTTGAGCAAGATGGCGGAGTGAAAAGGTGACTCTCTGCTTCTCCTCCGATCTTCTCTCCAATCAACAATAAAATAAGCCTCTGAACTGATCTTCAAGTAAACAAACTCAGAAATATTTGGACACTGCTTTCTGAAGAACTTCATATCAGGTTTGTCTAACTCAGACAGAGAAATAAATAGAGGACTCCTGTGTAGGCCGGAAGTGAGGGTGGGACTCAGCTCAGCTCATCGTGGCAGAAACTTCAAACTCCAAACTCCAAATTCCACACACCTGGAGTATATCTGAGGCACTGGGGACACTCTGCCCTGATTGGGGGCAGGTGTTCTGGCAGACTTGCCTTGTTTAAGGAGTAATTCGGACTTAGTCCTAGCCCCAACTGGCCCAGCACCTTTACTTAATTCGCCGAAGTGCCCCAGGGCAAAGATCTTCAGCTGCCTTTCAGCCGCCGTTTTTTTTTCCCTTACTTTAAAGAGATATCCACACTGCCTAAAAAAAAAATGAAGAAGCAAAAGAGAGCTCTCACCATAGACAGCTTTTATCAAGACAAAGAAGCGATGACCCCAGATCCTGAGGTTCCTTTAGACAAACTACGAGAAGAAGGTATTAAAGACCGTCACTGGTCACTTTTTCAAAAGACCTTTGTGGAAGATTGCACAAAGAACCTCAAAAGAGAGCTGGAGGATAAATGGGAAAATAAACTGAAATCAGTGCAAGAAGGATATGATGCCCTGCAAAAGAGATATGAAAAAGACACCAATTTATTGAAAAATAAAATTAGTGAAGTGGAAAAAGAGTGCAATGAAAAAATTGGCCAGTTACAAAAGGAGCTTAAAAAGGTAACTGAAGAAAACAACACTTTAAAAATAAGAATTGAAGAAACGCAAGTGAATGACTCAATAAGACTTCAAGAATCAGTCAAACAAAAACAAAAAAATGAAAAATTAGAAGAAAATATGAAATATCTTCTAGGAAACACAAATGACTTGGAAAATAGATTTAGGAGAGACAATCTAAGGATTATTGGACTTCCTGAAAGCCATGATGAAAAAAGAATCTAAGCACTATCTTCCAGGAAATCCTGAAAGAAAACTGCCCTGAGATTGTAGAATCAGAAGGCAAAATCACCATTGAAAGAATTCACCGATCACCTCCTGAAAGAGACCCCAAAATTAAAACCCCAAGGAGTATCATGGCTAAATTTCAGGACTATAGCACCAAGGAACAGATTCTGCTAGCAGCTAGAAAGAAACAATTCAAATACCGAGGATCAATAATTAGAATCACGCACGATCTGTCAGCCTCCACATTGAAGTATCCAAGGGCCTGGAACCAGATATTCCGAAGGGCAAAGGAACTTGGATTACAGCCAAGAATAAGCTATCCAGCTAGAATGAGCATTATCCTCCAGGGAAGAAAATGTCATTCAATGATACAGGTGAATTTCACCTATTTCTAATGAAAAGACCAATTATGAACCAAAAATTCGACACCCAAACACAGAACTCAAGAGATGCATAAAAAGGTAAAAAGGAAAGGACTCTTGAGAACTTTATTTACACTAGGGGGATGCTTAAAGTTTGGGGGTATAATTAACTAGATATTACTTTGATAATATGAAAAAGAGAACTAGAGGGGGAAAGGTTGTCATAATGGGGAAAAGAGGGAAAAAGTGGTAAAATAAGATCTAAAAAAAAGGAGGTAAAAACAAGGTAAAATCACTTGAAGAGGCAAAGAAAACCTAATATAATTGAGAGAGAGGGGAGGGAGATGAGCATTGTGTAAATCTTGCTCTCATCAGGTCAGGCTCTAAAAGTGTATATCAGACATTTGATTTCACATAGAAACTTGTCTGTTCCTAGAGGGAAGTGGGAGGGAAAGGAGGAAAAGTAAGGGACAAACTAATAGAAGGGAAAATAGAAGAATCAGGGGAAAGGAGTAAAAATAGGGGAAGGGGATGTAAACGGTGGAGGATTGTTTGGGGGAGGGGGTCATCAAAAGCAAAGTACTGAGAAGGGGGGAAGGGAGAAAGCAGAAAGGAAAGGGGAAAACATAACTTGGGTAAATAAGATGGCAGGAAATAAAGAATTACTTATTCTAATTGTGAATGTGAATGGGATGAACTCTTCAATAAAGCGGAAGCGGATATCAGACTGGATTAAAAACCAGAATTCCACAATATGTTGTCTACAAGAAACACATCTAAAACATAGTGACACATATAGGATGAAGGTAAACGGCTGGAGCAGAAAATATTATGCTTCAGGTGAACAAAGAAAAGCAGGGGTAGCAATCCTTATCTCAGATCAAGTAAAAGCCAAGATAGATCTAATCAAAAGAGATAAGGAAGGAAACTATATGTTATTAAAGGGTACCATAGATAATGTAGCAATATCTATACTAAATATATATGCACCAAGTGCAATAGCATCCAAATTCCTAGGGAAGAAATTAAGAGAGATGCAAGAAGAAATAGACAGCCAAACTATACTAGTGGGGGATCTCAACCTTGCTCTCTCAGAATTACATAAATCAAAGTACAAAATAAACAAGAAAGAAACTAGGGAGATAAACCAATTGCTAGAAAAGTTAGGTATGATAGATCTATGGAGAAAGTTGAATGGAGACAGTAGGGAGTTTACTTTTTTCTCAGCAGTCCATGGAACCTATACAAAAATTGACCATGTGTTAGGGCATAAAAACCTCAAAATCAAATGCAGAAAGGCAGAAATAGTAAATGCATCCTTTTCAGATCATGATGCAATAAAAATCACATGCAATATAAGGCCAGGAGAAAATAAACCAAAAGTTAATTGGAAACTAAATAATCTAATCCTGAAGAATGAATGGGTGAAAGAGCAAATCACAGACACAATCAATAATTTCATCCAGGAGAATGACAATAATGAGACAACATACCAAAATTTGTGGGATACGGCCAAAGCGGTTATAAGGGGCAATTTTATATATCCAGATGCTTACTTGCATAAAATAGAGAAAGAAAACATCAACAAATTGGGCTTATTACTAAAAAAACTAGAAAAAGAACAAATTAAAAACCCTCAATTAAATACCAAATTGGAAATTCTAAAAATAAAAGGAGAAATTAATAAAATTGAAAATAAGAAAACTATTGAGTTAATAAATAAATAAGAGTTGGTTCTATGAAAAAACCAACAAAATAGATAAGCCTTTAGTTAATTTGATAAGAAAAAGGAGAGAGGAAAATCAAATTGTTAGTCTCAAGAATGATAAGGGAGAACTTTCCACCAATGAAGAGGAAATTAGAGCAATAATTAGGAGTTACTTTGCCCAACTTTATGCCAGTAAGTTTGATAATCTAAATGAAATGGAGGAATATCTACAAAAATATAGATTGCCCAGGTTAACAGAAGAGGATATAAATTATTTAAATAGCCCCATATTAGAAAAAGAAATAGAACAAGCTATTAACCAACTCCCTAAGAAAAAATCTCCAGGGCCAGATGGATTTACATGTGAATTCTACCAAACATTCAAAGAACAATTAATTCCAATACACAAACTATTTGAGAAAATAGGGACAGAAGGTATACTGCCAAAATCCTTCTATGAGACCGATATGGTGATGATAGCTAAACCAGGTAGGGTGAAAACAGAGAACGAAAACTATAGACCAATTTCCCTAATGAATATTGATGCAAAAATTTTAAATAAGATATTAGCAATGAGATTACAGAAAGTCATCTCCAGGATAGTACACTATGACCAAGTAGGATTTATACCAGGGATGCAGGGCTGGTTCAATATTAGGAAAACTAATAATTAATTATATTAATAACCAAACTAACAAAAACCATATGATTAGCTCAATAGATGCAGAAAAAGCCTTTGATAAAATCCAACAACCTTTCCTATTAAAAACACTAGAGAGTACAGGAATAAATGGGCTTTTCCTTAAAATGATCAGTAGCATCTATTTAAAACCATCAGCAAGCATCATATGTAATGGAGACAAACTAAAACCATTCCCAATAAGATAAGGAGTGAAAGAAGGCTGCCTACTGTCACCATTACTATTTAATATTGTATTAGAAATGTTAGCTTTAGCAATAGGAGAAGAAAAAGAGATAAAAGGAATCAGAGTAGGTAATGAAGAAACCAAATTATCACTCTTTGCAGATGACATGAGAGAACCCTAGAGACTCAACTAAAAAACTACTAGAAACAATTCACAACTTTAGCAAAGTGGCAGGATTCAAAATTAATCCACATAAATCATCAGCATTTTTATATATTACCAACAAAGTTCAGCAGCAAGAGATACAAAAAGAAATTCCATTCCAAATAGCAGATGATAGGATAAAATATTTGGGAATCTATCTGCCAAGGAAAAGTCAGAAACTATATGAACTAAACTACAAAACATTTTCCACACAAATAAAATCAGACCTAATCAATTGGAAAAATATTAAGTGCTCATGGGTAGGCAGAGCGAACATAATAAAAATGACAATACTACCCAAACTAATCTACTTATTTAGTGCCATACCAATCAAACTCCCAAGAAATTATTTTACAGATCTAGAAAAAATAGTAGCAAAGTTCATTTGGAAGAACAAAAGGTCAAGGATTTCAAGGGGATTAATGAAAAAAAAGGCAGATGAAGGTGGCCTTGCTGTACCAGATCTAAAATTATATTATAAAGCAGCAGTCATCAAAACCGTTTGGTACTGGCTAAGAAATAGAGCAGTGATCAGTGGCACAGGTTAGGTTATCAGGACAACCTAGGCAATAACCTTAACAATCTAGTGTTCGATAAACCCCATAGACCCCAGCTTTTGGGATAAATACTCACTATTTGGCAAAAACTGCTGGGAAAATTGGAAACTAGTGTGGAAGAAATTAGGGTTTGAACCATACCCAACACCACATACCAAGATAAGATCTAAACGGGTTCATGATCTAGATATAAAGAGGGACTTTGTAAGCAAGTTAGAGGAACGTAATATAGTCTATCTCTCAGACCTGTGGAGATAGAATAAATTTATGTCCAAAGAAGACCTGGAACTCCTAATTGAACACCAGATGGATAATTTTGATTATATTAAGTTAAAAAGTTTCTGTAAAAATAAAACAAATGCAGACAAGATTAGGAGGGAAGCATCAAATTGGGAAATCATCTTTACATTTAATGGTTCTGATAAAGGCCTCATTTTTAAAATATAGAGAGAATTGTCTCATATATATAAGAATTCAAGCCACTCTTCAATAGATAAGTGGTCAAAGGATATGAACAGACAATTTTCAGATGATGAAATTAAAACCATCTCTAGGCATAGGAAAAGTTGTTCCAAATCACTATTGATCAGAGAAATGCAAATTAAGACAACTCTGAGGTACCACTACACACCTGTCAAATTGGCTAAAATGACAGGAAAAGATAACGATGAATGTTGTAGGGGATGTGGGAAAACTGGGACACTAATACATTGTTGGTGGAACTCTGAACGAATCTAACCATTCTGGAGAGCAATTTGGAGCTATGCTCAAAAAGTTATCAAACTGTGCATACCCTTTGACCCAGCAGTGTTTCCACTGGGCCTATATCCCAAAGAGATCTTAGAGGAGGGAAAGGGACCCACCTGTGCAAGAATGTTTGTGGCAGCCCTTTTTGTAGTGGCTAGAAACTGGAAACTGAAGGGATGCCCATCAATTGGAGAGTGGCTGAATAAATTATGGTATATGAATATTATGGAATATTATTTCTCTATAAGAAACGACCAGCAGGACGATTTCAGAGAGGCCTGGAGAGACTTGCATGAACTAATGCTGAGTGAAACGAGCAGAACCAGGAGATCATTATACATAGCAACAACAATACTATATG
>JAJPUD010002528.1:111062-180627 GCA_023553655.1 Myrmecobius fasciatus
TTCCTAGGGAAGAAATTAAGAGAGATGCAAGAAGAAATAGACAGCCAAACTATACTAGTGGGGGATCTCAACCTTGCTCTCTCAGAATTACATAAATCAAAGTACAAAATAAACAAGAAAGAAACTAGGGAGATAAACCAATTGCTAGAAAAGTTAGGTATGATAGATCTATGGAGAAAGTTGAATGGAGACAGTAGGGAGTTTACTTTTTTCTCAGCAGTCCATGGAACCTATACAAAAATTGGCCATGTGTTAGGGCATAAAAACCTCAAAATCAAATGGAGAAAGGCAGAAATAGTAAATGCATCCTTTTCAGATCATGATGCAATAAAAATCACATGCAATATAAGGCCAGGAGAAAATAAACCAAAAGTTAATTGGAAACTAAATAATCTAATCCTGAAGAATGAATGGGTGAAAGAGCAAATCACAGACACAATCAATAATTTCATCCAGGAGAATGACAATAATGAGACAACATACCAAAATTTGTGGGATACTGCCAAAGCGGTTATAAGGGGCAATTTTATATATCCAGATGCTTACTTGCATAAAATAGAGAAAGAAAACATCAACAAATTGGGCTTATTACTAAAAAAACTAGAAAAAGAACAAATTAAAAACCCTCAATTAAATACCAAATTGGAAATTCTAAAAATAAAAGGAGAAATTAATAAAATTGAAAATAAGAAAACTATTGAGTTAATAAATAAATAAGAGTTGGTTCTATGAAAAAACCAACAAAATAGATAAGCCTTTAGTTAATTTGATAAGAAAAAGGAGAGAGGAAAATCAAATTGTTAGTCTCAAGAATGATAAGGGAGAACTTTCCACCAATGAAGAGGAAATTAGAGCAATAATTAGGAGTTACTTTGCCCAACTTTATGCCAGTAAGTTTGATAATCTAAATGAAATGGAGGAATATCTACAAAAATATAGATTGCCCAGGTTAACAGAAGAGGATATAAATTATTTAAATAGCCCCATATTAGAAAAAGAAATAGAACAAGCTATTAACCAACTCCCTAAGAAAAAATCTCCAGGGCCAGATGGATTTACATGTGAATTCTACCAAACATTCAAAGAACAATTAATTCCAATACTATACAAACTATTTGAGAAAATAGGGACAGAAGGTATACTGCCAAAATCCTTCTATGAGACCGATATGGTGATGATAGCTAAACCAGGTAGGGTGAAAACAGAGAACGAAAACTATAGACCAATTTCCCTAATGAATATTGATGCAAAAATTTTAAATAAGATTTTAGCAATGAGATTACAGAAAGTCATCCCCAGGATAGTACACTATGACCAAGTAGGATTTATACCAGGGATGCAGGGCTGGTTCAATATTAGGAAAACTAATAATTAATTATATTAATAACCAAACTAACAAAAACCATATGATTAGCTCAATAGATGCAGAAAAAGCCTTTGATAAAATCCAACAACCTTTCCTATTAAAAACACTAGAGAGTACAGGAATAAATGGGCTTTTCCTTAAAATGATCAGTAGCATCTATTTAAAACCATCAGCAAGCATCATATGTAATGGAGACAAACTAAAACCATTCCCAATAAGATAAGGAGTGAAAGAAGGCTGCCTACTGTCACCATTACTATTTAATATTGTATTAGAAATGTTAGCTTTAGCAATAGGAGAAGAAAAAGAGATAAAAGGAATCAGAGTAGGTAATGAAGAAACCAAATTATCACTCTTTGCAGATGACATGAGAGAACCCTAGAGACTCGACTAAAAAACTACTAGAAACAATTCACAACTTTAGCAAAGTGGCAGGATTCAAAATTAATCCACATAAATCATCAGCATTTTTATATATTACCAACAAAGTTCAGCAGCAAGAGATACAAAAAGAAATTCCATTCCAAATAGCAGATGATAGGATAAAATATTTGGGAATCTATCTGCCAAGGAAAAGTCAGAAACTATATGAACTAAACTACAAAACATTTTCCACACAAATAAAATCAGACCTAATCAATTGGAAAAATATTAAGTGCTCATGGGTAGGCAGAGCGAACATAATAAAAATGACAATACTACCCAAACTAATCTACTTATTTAGTGCCATACCAATCAAACTACCAAGAAATTATTTTACAGATCTGGAAAAAATAGTAGCAAAGTTCATTTGGAAGAACAAAAGGTCAAGGATTTCAAGGGGATTAATGAAAAAAAAAAAGGCAGATGAAGGTGGCCTTGCTGTACCAGATCTAAAATTATATTATAAAGCAGCAGTCATCAAAACCGTTTGGTACTGGCTAAGAAATAGAGCAGTCGATCAGTGGCACAGGTTAGGTTATCAGGACAACCTAGGCAATAACCTTAACAATCTAGTGTTCGATAAACCCCATAGACCCCAGCTTTTGGGATAAATACTCACTATTTGGCAAAAACTGCTGGGAAAATTGGAAACTAGTGTGGAAGAAATTAGGGTTTGAACCATACCCAACACCACATACCAAGATAAGATCTAAACGGGTTCATGATCTAGATATAAAGAGGGACTTTGTAAGCAAGTTAGAGGAACGTAATATAGTCTATCTCTCAGACCTGTGGAGATAGAATAAATTTATGTCCAAAGAAGACCTGGAACTCCTAATTGAACACCAGATGGATAATTTTGATTATATTAAGTTAAAAAGTTTCTGTAAAAATAAAACAAATGCAGACAAGATTAGGAGGGAAGCATCAAATTGGGAAATCATCTTTACATTTAATGGTTCTGATAAAGGCCTCATTTTTAAAATATAGAGAGAATTGTCTCATATATATAAGAATTCAAGCCACTCTTCAATAGATAAGTGGTCAAAGGATATGAACAGACAATTTTCAGATGATGAAATTAAAACCATCTCTAGGCATAGGAAAAGTTGTTCCAAATCACTATTGATCAGAGAAATGCAAATTAAGACAACTCTGAGGTACCACTACACACCTGTCAAATTGGCTAAAATGACAGGAAAAGATAACGATGAATGTTGTAGGGGATGTGGGAAAACTGGGACACTAATACATTGTTGGTGGAACTCTGAACGAATCTAACCATTCTGGAGAGCAATTTGGAGCTATGCTCAAAAAGTTATCAAACTGTGCATACCCTTTGACCCAGCAGTGTTTCCACTGGGCCTATATCCCAAAGAGATCTTAGAGGAGGGAAAGGGACCCACCTGTGCAAGAATGTTTGTGGCAGCCCTTTTTGTAGTGGCTAGAAACTGGAAACTGAAGGGATGCCCATCAATTGGAGAGTGGCTGAATAAATTATGGTATATGAATATTATGGAATATTATTTCTCTATAAGAAACGACCAGCAGGACGATTTCAGAGAGGCCTGGAGAGACTTGCATGAACTAATGCTGAGTGAAACAAGCAGAACCAGGAGATCATTATACACAGCAACAACAATATTACATGATGATCAATTCTGATGGACATGGCTCTCTGCAACAAAGAATTGTCTCAAACTAGTTCCAATTGTTCACTGAAGAAAACCGTATACACCCAGGGAGAGGGATATGAAATATGGACCACAACGTAACATTTTCATGATCTTTATTGATATTTGCTTGCATTGTGTTGCCTTTCTCTGATTTTCTTTTTTTTTTTTCCTTGTAGATAGGATTTTTCTTGCATAACTTGTCAAGCATTTCAACATTATTAACATATAGTGGACTTCCTGCCATCTAGGGGAGGGGAGGGGACTGGGGGTAAAATTTGTAATGGAAAGCTTTGTAAAGATCAATGCTGGGGAACTACCCATACATATGTTATACAAATAAAAAGCTTTAATAAAAAATAATAAAATTTAAAAATTTTTTTAAAAAAGAACAACATTTGATTTTTTAACTTTGACAAGTAGGTGACTTTTATTGTATCTATTTTACAGATGAGGAAATAAATTATGTTAAGTGATTTTTCTGGAGTCACATAGCACTCAAGCTTTTGATGCAGGATTTGAACGCAAGTTTTCCTAACGGTAAGTCCAACACTCTTAACCAATGGTACCTCCTAGATGTTTAAATGTCTTTGAAAAGGTAGGAGAGAGCATATCCTTGATCTTTTGTTCTTCAGTAGCATTTTTTTCAGCTATTCTCTCTTGCTGTAACTCCTTCCCTATCAGTGTGCAGTGAGAGACAATGATGTAGGGAAAAAAGAGTCCATCTTCTTTCATCTGAGATCGAGTGTCTCAATGTAAATGGTCCTTTGCTTACCTCTGCATTTTTCCCCCTTTTAGTTAAAAAGATTAGGGAAGCAAATCTTAAATATTTCAAACTCTCAGAAGAGTAAACATCCCAGAACCATTTTTTTGGAGGGGACAGTTGATTATTGATGACTTGAGAGACAAGGAATGACCTTGGCAATTGAACTTTGGCACCTAGTCAATTGTCATTGAGATATGGATTCATATAACATGAACACCACATTTAGATGTGAATTAGATGGGGCCCATACAAAGTAGGAATTAAGATAAGATTAATCCTAGTTCTTTTCTTCCTTATTCCTCAGATTTTGACAGGAAATGTTTATACTTCTATCACTGATATGTTCTCTAAGTTAGCAACCATTTGTAAAAGCTAATTGATTTTAAGTAATAAAATTTAATTGAGATACTTAGTCATGTTTTCCTAACAGTTGGGGGAACACAACTGGTAAATTCTTAAATTGAAGACTTTTGAGAAGAGACACCTTCAAATCTATTAGGGTATACATAGAACCTGGATGGTGACAACATAGCAAACTATCTCCATGATAGTCAGTCAAAGCATACTTGCAAAATAGGATCACAGTGTTAGATCCAGAGTTAGAAGGGAATTCAGTAATAAGATGGTCTAACCTCATCATTTTATAGATATGAAAAGTAATTTAATAGATGTTAATAAATTGGAAAGACTAGCTTTCCCCTGGCTAAAAATCTGTCTAAAAAGTTCTGACTTTGTAATCAAAGGACTAGGGTTCAAACCCATGCTTTCTTCATGATTCATGAAGAGTAAATCATGGACACTCCCTGGGCTTTAGCTTCCTGATTTATAAAAATGATTGAACTAGCTGGTCTCTCAGATCCATTTGAGATATAAATATAAGATCATATAATAATGATGAAATGTCTTATCCAAGATAGATAAAAAACAACACAGGCATTATTGAATCCTACAGTCCCCTTGATAAAGTGTCAGATTTTTTTCCAGCATGCCACAAATGAAGCATACTGCAATTTCTAACAATATCTCTGCTGTTGTCTTGAAATATCCCAATTTAATGTTATATCCTTTGTGAAAGCCCATAAAAGCTATAACCAGTAAAACTTTAGTTGACCTTTTTTAGGCAGAGAGAAGAAAGAATTTGCTACATAGCTTCCTAGTCATGAACAATTAATAAACATCTAATTGTAATATATGTAGTCTCTTTTTGTCAGAGCCAATAAGTTTAATTTAGACAGAAGGAAGGTGATATAGGAATTATGTGAAAACACTTTAGGATTTTGGAAGAACTGACTTGTTTTTTAATTTATCTTTGTGTCTACTATAGCCAGTAGTAGCATGACACTTTCTACAAAAGCTATTCACAATACATAATCACTGATCCAGTAAGCATATGCATGAAAAAGGGAAAATACCATTTTTACCCATTTTATGAAGTACCAGAATTTATTTTCAATCAAAATTCTAATAATACCTCATATTCTATAGAAGTAATATGACAAGACTAAGAAAAATGCACAGATAAGATATTTGGACTTTACAGCTTTGGATTCTAGTTATTTTTCTTTTTGCAACAGAGTAAAATGTAAAGTAATGAACTCTGAAGCACACATGTAAGATTATATACAAGGTTCTGAATCTTATATGTACTTTTATATATATATATATATGCATGCAACATATGCACATATAAACATACTCACATATAATAGCCATATATATACATGTATAATATGTGTGTACAGCACATGTATATATATATCATAAAAAAGCTTGTAATCTTACTGAAAAATAATCAAATAATTGTCCAAGTATCCAAAGATAGCCTTTTATTCACCATCTTTATAATGAAAAATTGGCATTCATTTATATGGTAAATTGAATAATTCATACAATTAGTCCCAAATTTGATAACCTATCATTATAAATTCATAGCTCACCATCAAGAAAGGACTTTTGAGATCATTTAGTCAAACCTTCCCATTTTACTCTTGAAAAAGCTAAGGATAATTGTATAAAGGCATGAAGGTGGTTACTATCAGAGCTAGTATTTGAATAAAGAACCTTTGTTTAAAAGTATGGCCCTCTTTTCAGAAAGCCTCCATTTTATAAAACAATCTAAGTGCAGATGAAGAATTACTAACTGCAACCTCATATAACTCATTTTGTTAGTCATATAACCTCATATTACCTTGGTGTATAGTTTGAGTCATATTAAAATTCTATTGGTCTAGTTTATATCAGTATATCATAATACCTTTAAAATAAAACAGCAACAGTACAGGGAGACTCAACTTCATCTTGCCAAAATAAATGAACAAATTCTCTACTAAAATATTTGTCTCTATCAAGAGATACAATTTGTCCTCATTAGCTAAATACTCAACTCAATCTCTTATCTCACTTATGTGGGCATTTTTTCCCACATTGTAGATCACAACTAATCCATACCTATACATATTTTGTGACCCTTGTTTATATTTTCCAAAATGTTCCCCACAGGACTTTCAACCAACATCCTGGGGAATTTTCTCAACTTCTTTTAGAAATCACTAGGATACAAATATAGTATATATCTCTCCCTCTATTATCACTCTCTCTCTCCACCTGACTAGCTAATTTTCTTTTACTTTCATGCATTTCTTTGGTAATATTCTTTCACTTAAACTGAGTCAGACACAACTGATAAATTACTTAATAACAACAAATTAAATCTCACCTCAAAGTCCTAAAAATAACTACATTACCTATTTATAATTATCTTTCTATTGAATCAATTACCTTCTTGAGTGTTCCTTTTTCATGAGAAAATTGTTAAGGATTTTATGGATTCTGTAGTGCAATAGAAAAAGACAATAATTCCTGCAGTAAAAATTTCCTTCTTAAGAATGGAGCAAGGAATAAGCAGAAGCAAATGTGTTATAATGGACTCCAGTGAATGATATATATTCTCAATGGATTGTCTCTTCAAATTTATAACCTTCCTCTCTGTTATCTTAAACCTAGGCAGTAAAAATGTTTTCTGGGTCATTCTTATAAGAGGGAGGAGGCTCAATAGTAACCTATGTAAAGAAGAAAAATGAATAATAAAAAAAATTCAATGAACTATTTGACCATATTCTTTCATGAAAAAAAATATATTCATTTCCACTGAGAGAGAGAAAAAAGAGAGAGATGTTGACAGAGACAGAGACAGAGAGAGAGGAGGGGGCAATTAGGTTGAGAGACAGAGGCAAAGTGCCTGAGTGCAGTAGTTGGTTGCAGAAAGCAGGAGCAGGAAAAAGTGGACAGAATGAAAGAGCAAGAGAAAATGTTCTCAAAAGGCGAGTTAGTAGTGACCAAAAAGAAAGAGAGGAACATTAGGAGTTAGAAAAAGGTGGAAAGATTGTCTAAAAGAGCTCACATAGGAATCCCTTTGAAATCTAATATAAGATAGGATATTCACTGAAATTGAAAGATAGAGCAAGGGTCCTTGACTTTTTTGAGTGTCACAGAACACACAGAGCACAGAGCATCAAGTAATTCCTCAGAATAATGCTTTAAATAATTGAGGAAAAAGTTATATTTCAATTTAAAGTTAATACAAATAATGATGTGACTTTTTCACATTAAAGTTCACAAAACTCCTAAAATTTAGCATAGACATATGTACTCCCAGTTAACAGCCACTGGACTAAGAGGATTATAAGTTCTCTTCTAACTTTATCACTCTATATGGGAAAATTTGTATTTCTTTTAATGATGTATAAATGAAGGCAATTTGTAAAATATCATTTCATGTTATAATGTTTTCTACAATATCTAACTAGCTAACCACTTAGTGGAAACCTTGGTAGATTTCACATAAACAACAGGTTGCCTTTTGGGAAATTTTCTTCTAAAAGAAGAAAAAAATATAAACCCATTTGTGGAAAATATTCATTGTTTTCAGAGTAACTGTGTTTTACAAATGAGTTAGAGTGTTTACTAGTTCACAAATGGCCCCCAAAGGTTCTTCTCAACTACATATAAACAATCAAGGAAAGAAAGAGATGCAATGGGAGAAAGCAAATTTGTAAGTGAAGCTAAGGAAAAGAAACAAATCACTAGGAAATAGGAAAGGAAATGTGATAAATACATATATTGGGCAAATTCTCTTTTTGCAGTTAATGTGTTTGTGATACTGATCCTACAATTATTAATTATATCACACACATTTAATCTGAATACTCTCATATATGCCAAATTTTGTTCAATACCGGGCAGTAAATTTTAGAAAGTTGTATAACAAACTGACCCATTCCAAATGTTGAGTAGATGAGAGGACACAAGATCATTTTAAAAGATAAATGGTTGAAGGGTCTAGGGATATTCATCTTAAGGAAAAGAGCTTTAAGGGTGATGACAAGAAAATAGTTTTTTTGAAAAACTTTCATCTAGAATAGGTATATTGTTTCATACTGGATGAATCCAAAGAGGAGGCCATGCACACATGGAAATGAGATAGATGCAGATTTCAGTTCAACATTAAATAATATTTTTAACAATGAATTAGTGCTATATTGAAACAGAATGGGCTGCCTCATGAACTGACACATTTTTAATCATTAAAATAGTTCAAACAGAAGCTAAACACAACTTGCTACGGGGTACTATGGAAAACATTCCTGTGTTAGTTTAGACAATAAATTCTTACTTTTTTGTGATGTGGAGAAAATCTGATCACTGATTGGCACTATCTTAAAAGAAGGTAGAAACCTACTGAGGAAATCCTATTTTGAGGAAATGTCCAGTATTCTGCCTATATAGGATAATAATCCCATGGACATTCTATTACATGTCTTTTATTATTGTTATTACAACAGACTAACCTAAGAATTTCTGGAACTGGTGGTCAGAATATAAATAGACAGAGGACATGGGTGTAAATTTATTATAAAGGGAAAATATCCAAAAATATAAAATTAAGGAGAAAGGAATTTATTTTAGAAAAGATAAAGGAAGAGCAGAACTGCTTATAATCTTTCAGGAGAAAAGGTAGAAATTCAATGAAATAGAATATTTCCAAGCATTCATGATGAAAAGACTAGAGCTGAAAAGAAAATTTGACTTTCAAATACAGGACTCAAGAGAAGTATAAGGGGATAATAAGGAAAGAGATATCATAAGGGACTTAATAAGGTTAATCTGTTTATATTCCTACATGGGAGGATGATACTTGTAACTAATAAGACCTTTCTCATTATTAGGGCAATTGGAAAAAGTGTATATAGAGAGAACATAGGTTTGAGTTGAATATGAAGGAATAACATCTTTTAAAAAATTAAAGAGTCAGAGAGGAATGAACTAGGAGAAAGAGAAAGGGGGAGGTGGAATAGCATAAATTATCTGCTATAAAAGAGGCAAGAAAAAGTTTTGGTTTTTTTATACTGAAAGGGAAGAAGGGAATTAGGTCAAAGAGAAAATAACATATGCACTCAATATGGATATAGAAATCCATCTTATCCTGCAGGGTAGTAAGAGAAGAAGGGAATGAAGGAATATGTGCGAAGTGATATAAGGGAGAGTAAATTGGGGGAGGGGGTGGTCAGAAGCAAAACCCTTTTGAGGAAGGACAAAGTGGAGAGAGAGAATAGAATCAACAGTAGGGAAATACAGTTAGCAATAGGAATTTTGAAAAGAAGCAAGTTTCTTTGAAAAAAGCCTCATTTCTCAAATGCATAAGTAACTGAATTAATTTTATAAAGAATAAGAACCAGCTTTCTTCTGCAACATTATTTTTGTGCAAATGTTTTGTATGATTTTACATGTACCTTCTCAATGCGGGGAGGTAGGGAAGAAGGGAGAGAATCTAGAACTCAAAGTTTTAAAAACAAATGTTAAAAATTGTTTTACATGTAACTTGAAAAACAATTTTAAAAACTTTTTGAAACCTTAAATGATCAAATTATTTGGAGAATGGTTGTTATTGGGGGAAAAAAATCTGATAAATATATGGTTTCAGAACAGATCCAATCATGTATAAATTGAACTTTTGTTCCATACACATACACACACAGTCTTATTATTATTGGAAAATGAACAATATTTAGTTATGTCATCAACAGACATAATTTTAGAGGAGTCTCTTCTAATGAAACAATTATAACACTAGTGTTACAAATAAAGTTATTTAGGCCATTTTCTATGCCTACAATGTACTTGTTCCTCATCTCTACATCTTAGAAATGATTGTTTCATTCACAGTTGAATTCATATCACCTCCTATGAAAGAAACTTATGTAACAAGTACAGTTGTTAAACTTCACTTTTTCCTGAAATTATACCATATACTCTCATGTTTCTATGTTGTCCGCCATCAAGAAGATATGAGCTCCATAATTCTAAGGAATAATGTTTTTGCATTGTTTTTATATCTCTATAATTCAGAATAGTATTTAGTAAGTGCCAAGAGTTTGATATATACTTTATTAGGTGGAATAGTAAATACAATGCTGGACTTCAAACTAGACTATAGTAGAATGGTGACTTCAAATTTTGCATCAGACACTTATTAGCTGTATGGTACCCTAAGCCTCTCAGCTTTAGTTAATTCATCTGTAAACTAGTGATAATAACACCTATTTCACAAGTTTTTTTTTTTATGATGATGACATAAGATGATCTATATAAAGTACTCTGCAAACCTTAAAGCATTATATGATGCTATTGTTGTTATTAATAGAGAATTAAAATAGTTTTATTTTTGAGTCATTTCAGTCAGTCATGTTTTGTACTTTGTGACTCCATTTGAGAGTTACAACTAATGCAACTAAATCAATTGACTATTTCCTTCTCCAGATCATTTTACAGATGAGGAAACTGAGGCAAATAGGGTTAAGCAAATTGACAGGTTCAGATAGCTAATAAATGTCTGAGATTCAAAGTGAACTCAGATCTCAGTCTCTACTCTGTCCATGTCGTCACCTACCTATCAAATTAATAATTTGAAATGTCTGTTGCAGCAACTAGCTGGAATTCATTAACAAACTCAGCTAACAGCCATGATCTTCCCATCAGAATAGCAACTCAGACACTTCATGAACTCTAACTGGTCCCTGAAATTAATTTTAAAAAATCAAAAAGGCAATAGTTAAGAAGAGTTCACAATTTCTCAATTTATTCCCAAGGCAATCCACAACTTTCCTCATAAAATGTGATCTGAAACAAAAAAGCAATCATACAAAACTATTCCATGCCCCATACATAGGGTTGATATTTCCTCTTTTAAAACTCTACTTTATTAGGGGCAGCTAGGTGGTGCAGTGGATAGACCACCAACCCTGAAGTCAGGAGGACCTGAGTTCAAATCTGGTCTCAGACATTTAACACACAAGCTGTGTGGCTCTGGGCAAGTCACAACCCCAATTGCCTCAGGGAAAAAAAAACTCTATGTACTATCTAATAAAACCAAGTTTTTGTTTTAATTTGGAGAAAAAAAAACTCTATGTACTATCTAATAAAACCAAGTTTTTGTTTTAATTCTTAACAGTAGTACCAAAAATCTGGGAAGACACATGCAAAGAAAATTGAGAGGAAGTAGACCAGACCAAGTCTAGGGAAAGTCAGAAATTCATGATTCAGTCTTTTGACTGGGGCTTTTAAGAGAATGAAACAGAATTCATGCAACTGAAATTAATGAATATATTCTCCTAATCATCCCCATTACTTGCCATAAGAATGCAAAATACTAGATTTTCTCTAAGTTACCCCAATGGTACTATTGCCTCAGTGTTTTAAACTCATATACAACCTAAGATTGTAAATGCCATCCACATTCATTTTGCCTGTATTTGATAAGTGAATAGTCCATGATAATGGAATCAAATTTCATGGCTAATAGGTTCCCTGATTACAAGGAATTGTTGGTATTTAATTAAAAAATTTTTACTCAGCCAAGATGGTCATTATTTTCTAATGGAAGTTGGATCATTTCACTGTACCCTTGTTCTGGTGACTGCTGTTCGGGCAGCCCTAATTATCATTCTCAAATAGGATGCACTTGCACAGCAATATTGGTAGGTGTATAAAAATAATGAGAACTTTTCGAGGAGCATTAAACTGCATAATCAATTCTCTTCTTCATATCAAGCAGCCCTTGTACCTCCTAGGATTAGGTAGCTTTATTGCCTGGGTCAGTTTTACTAGAATATATCTGTGTACAAAAATACATCCATTTGGCAACATATTTCGATGTGACTACTAAAGCTATGTCCTTCTGTGACTGGAGAAATCTACTATCCTAACACAGAGAGTTTACAAATACTAATTCAGTAGATATTAACTCTAAGTATAGTTGGGTAGATATGGAATCAGAAGTTCTAGATTGGAATCTTCCTAATATTCCTTAGATAAATGACTGTGGGAAAACTATTGATTATATTTTTGCTCATTTATAAAATGAAGAAAATTAAGTATTGCCAGAAGTATCTATCTCAAAAGATTGATATGTGGGTCAAATGAAGTAATTTAGCAACAATGCCTTACATACCTGCAAGACATACACACACACACACACACACGTGTGTGTGTGTGTATGTGTGTATGTATGAATTTCAATAAGAATAAGAATAACAAAAGGAAATAAGATGCATTGGTATATGCAGTCTGTTTTCAATTCTCAATACTCTAAAATATAATTTTGAAAAAAAATATTGAATTCAACTGAATTAACATTCAATGTGACATATGCTTGAACAAAAAGAAAAATTACAGAAGTTGAAAATAGTCTTAAGATCTAGGAAGAACTGGCAACCAGGGGTCATTTTGTACATAGGCTGGAGGAGAATATATGATGCTTCAGGTGAACAAAAAAGAGCAGCAGTAACAATCCTGATCACAGATCAAGTAAAAACAAAGATAAATCTAATTAAAAGAGACAAGGAAGGAAACTATATCTTACTAAAGAGTACCATAAATAATGAAGCAATATCAATACTAAACATATATGGACCAAGTGTTATAGCATAGAAATTTCTAGAGGAAAAGTTAAGAGAGATACATATACAATATATTTTCCACACAAAAAAGTCAGATCTAAACAACTGGAAAAATATCAAGTACTCTTGGATAGGTCGACCAAATATAATAAATTAATAATAATTAATTGTTCTGCCTTGGTAGTAACTCCCCTCCCCTTTTTGAACATTAGGACTGAGATAATTGGGCTGCAAACGTATGGTCACTGGCATTCCAAAGAGTAATAAAACTTCCAGATGGCCTATCTCAAATACCTAGACATACCCTTTATCTTTTAGCTTCAGACTCAGTGGCTCCTAGCTTCTTTCCAAACTTATCAGAATTTATAATCCTTCTTCATACTCCCAACCTGTCAGAACTTAATTTATAGTCCTTTCCTGGAACTCTAACCCTCCCCTCCCCCAAGTCCTTTACATCTTTCTGGCTTTGTTTCCCTGAACACCAGAGTTCTATAAGAATCACTGCAGCAAATTCTCTGGTTCTGAATACACTGAGATCCAGATGACTGGTTATGGCAGCCAGTCCAACTCTCCACGGACTGGATGCTTTGAGACAAGAGTCCCATTCATTCCCACCTATAGCTATGGAATCTAAACTCTCCATTATCATCAATAAAATATTAACTAATATCTAATCTGTAATACTGCCTCAGTTTCTCCCAGAGCATTACAATAGCAAAACTATAATAGTGAAAAATCTCAAACTTGCTCTCTCAGAACTAGATAAATCAAACCACAAAATAAATAAAAAAGAAGTTAAGGAGGTAAACAAAATGTTAGAAAAGTTGGGTATGATAGATCTTTGGAGGAAATTAAATGGAGACAGAAAGGAGTTTGCTTTTTTCTTAGCAGTTTATGGAATTTATACAAAAATTGACCATGTGTTAGGACATAAAAATCGCAAAATCAAAGGCAGAAAGGCAGAAATAGTAAATGAATTTTTTTTCACATCATGATGCAATAAAAATTACATGCATTTTAAGGCTAGGAGAAAATAGACCAAAAAGGAATTGGAAACTAAATAATCTAATTCTAAAGAATGAAAGGGTGAAACAGCAATTTACAGGCACAATTACTAATTTCATCCAAGAGAATGACAATAATGAGACAACATACCAAAATTTGTGGGATGCAGCCAAAGAGGTAATAAGGGGAAATTTTATATCGCTAGATTTTATATCTCTTGCATAAAATAAAGAAAGAGAAAATTAATTAATTGGGCTTGCAACTAAAAAAGCTAGAAAAAGAACAAATTTAAAACCCCCAATGAAATACCAAACTTGAAATCCTAAAAATAAAAGGAGAGATTAATAAAATTGAAAGTAAAATAAAAACTACTGACTTAATAAATAAAACTAAAAGTTGGTTTTATGAAAAAAATCAACAAAATAGATAAACCTCTTGTTAATTTGGTTGAAAAAGGAAAGAGGAAAATCAAATTGTTAGTCTCAAAAATGAAAAGGGAGAACTTTCCACAAAGAAGAGGAAATTAGAAAAATAATTAGGAGTTACTTTGCCCAACTTTATGCCAATAAATTTGATAGCTTAAGTGAAATGGAGGAATACCTACAAAAATATACATTGCCCAGATTAAAAGAAGAGGAAATAAATTGCTTAAATGTCCCATTTCAGAAAAAGAAATAGAACAAGCTATTAACTCCCTAAGAAAAATTTCCCAGGAGCATATATGGATTCACATGCAAATTCTATCAAACATTTAAAGAACAATTAACTTTAATACTATATAAACTATTTGAAAAAATAGGGAACAAAGAACACCTACAAAATTCCTTTTATGATGCACACATGGTACTGATACCTAAACTCGGTAGGACAAGAATAGAGAAAGAAAATTATAGACCAATCTCCCTAATGGATATTGATGCAAAAATCTTAAATAAAATATTAGCAAAGAGATTACAGAAAATCATCCCCAGGATAATATACCATGAACAAGGAGGATTATACCAGGAATGCAAGGATGGTTCAATATTAGGAAAACTATTAGCATAATTGACTATATTGATAACCAAATGAAGAAAAAACATGATTATCTCAGTAGATGCAGAAAAAGCATTTGATAAAATCCAGCCATTCCTATTAAAAACAATAGAAAGTATAGGAATAAATGGACTTTTCCTTAAAATGGTCAGTAGTCTATTTAAAACCATCAGCTAGCATCATATGTAATGCGGATAAACTGCAACCATTTCCAATAAGATCAGGGTGAAACAAGGTTGCCCACTATTACTATTATTATACAATATTTTATTAGAAATGCTAGCTTTGGCAATAAGAGAAGAAAAAGAGATTAAACAAATTCAAATAAGTCATGAGGAAATCAAATTATCACTCTTTGCAGATGACAAGATGATACATTTAGAGAACACTAGAGAATCAACTAAAAAACTATTAGAAATAATCTACAACTTTAACAAAGTTGCAGGACACAAAATAAATCCACATAAATTATCAGCATTTTTATACATCACTAACAAAATCCAACAGCAAGAGATAGGAAGAAAAATTCCACTTAAAATAACTGTCAATAGTATAAAATATTTGGGAATGTATCTGCCAAGGAAAAGTCAGGAAGTATATAAGCAGAACTACAAAACACTTTCCACACAAATAAAGTCAGATCTAAACAATTGGAAAAATATCTAGTGCTCTTGGATAGGTTGAACAAATATAATAAAAATGACAATACTACCTAAACTTATCTATTTATTTAGTGCTATACCAATCAAAATCCCAAGAAATTATTCTACAAAAAAATAACAAAATTCATCTGGAAGAACAAAATGTCAAGAATTTCAAGGGAATTAATGAAAAAAAATCAAATGAAGGTGGCTTTGCTGTATCAGATCTAAAATTATATTATAAAGCAGCAGTTATCGAAACCATTTGGTACTGGCTAAGAAACAGAGTAGTTGGTCAGTGGAATAGGTTAGGTTCACAGGATGAAATAATCAATGATTATAGCAATCTAGTGTTTGATAAACCCAAAGACCCCAGCTTTTGGGATATTGTTACTATTTGACAATATCTTCTGGAAAAAATTGGAAACTAGTATGGTAGAAACTAGGCATTGTCCCACACCTAACACCTTTTACCAAGATAAAATCAAAATGGGTTCATAATTTAGACATAAACAATGATATTATAAACAAATCAGAAGAACATAGAATAGTTTACCTCTCAGATCTGGGGAGGAGGAAGGAATTTGTGACCAAAGAAGAACTAGAGATCATTATTAATCATAAAATAGATAATTTTGATTATAGCAAGTTAAAAAGATTTTGTACAAACAAAACTAAGGCAGACAAGATTGGGAGGGAACCAATAAGATGGGAAAACATTTTTGCATTCAAAGGTTATGATAAAATCCTCATTTCTAAAATATATAGAGAATTAATTCAAATTTATGAGAATTCAAGACATTCTTCAATTGACAAATGGTCAAAGGATATCGAGACAATTTTCAGATGAAGAAATTGAAAGTATTTCTAGTCATATGAAAAGATGTTCCAAATCATTATTGATCAGTTAAATGCAAATTAAGACAACTCTGAGATACCATTAGACACCTGTCAGATTGGCTAAGATGACGGGAAAAGATAGTGACGAATGTTGGCAGGGACATGGGAAAACTGGGACATTGATACATTGTTGGTGGAACTGTGAATGGATCCAACCTTTCTGGAGAGCAATTTGGAACTGTGTTCAAAAAGTTATCAAACTGCATACTCTTTGACCCAGCAGTGTTTTTACTGGGCCTATATCCCAAAGAGATCTTAGAAGAGGGAAAGGGACCCACATGTGCAAGAATGTTTGTGGCAGCCGTTTTTGTAGTGGCTAGAAACTGGAAACTGAAGGGATGCCCATCATTTGGAGAATGGCTGAATAAATTATGGTATATGAATGTCATGGAATATTATTGCTCTGTAAGAAACGACCAGCAGGACGATTTCAGAGAGGCCTGGAGAGACTTACACGAACTGATGCTAAGTGAAATTAGCAGAACCAGGAGATCATTATACATGGCAACAACAAGATTATATGATGATCAATTCTGATGGACATGGCTCTCTTCAACAATGAGGTGACTCAAACCTTTTGTTCAGAGATGAAGAAAGCCATATACACCCAGAGAGAGACCTGTGGGAACTGTGTGGACTACAACATAGCATTTGAACACTTTCTGTTGATGTTAGTTTGCATTTTTTTTCTTCTTGGGTTTTTTTTTTTCTTTTTATAGATTCGAGTTTTCTTGTGCTGCAAGATAACTTTATAGATATATATATATACATATATTGGATTTATCATATATTTTAATATATTTAACATGTATTAGACTATTTTCCAAATAGGGTAGAGGATGGGGGGAAGGAGGGAAAAATTTGGAATAGAAAATTTTGCAAAGACTATGTTGAAAAATTACTCATATGTTCTGTAAATAAAAAGCTTTAATAAAAAATGAAGAAAAAATTCATAGTTCAACTTTAAGTGATCTTATTTAGAGCATTCAAACTATTGAATATTTTTTTTATTTTTCTGTTTGTGATTGAGTTCATAAAAACCTTCCTTTGTGTCTAAAAATCTTCATCTTCATATTTTTCTCTTGCACAATAATATCATCATATTCACATACCATAGTTTGTTCTTTCATCCAATAATCAAATACACTTTTCCTCAATTTCTTTATTGATAGAAACACTTCAGCTATCTTTCTTAAACAATGTATCATCCTTCTTTAAAAAAAAATATTCACACAGGTCTTTGCTACTGTGACACAACTAACATTTCCACACTTAAGAAAGATTTATCCTCAGTATTATGGAACCATGTTTTTTGTGAGAGAGAAGAAAGGGTAAAAGTCAAAAAGTGTCTTTCTGTCCATATTCAGGGAACATGTAGATAGTCTCCTTTAGGATATATTTTTGAAGAAATTATAGAAACCACTAAAGATTCTTGGTTCAAGGATAGCATTCTATACAATGATGCCAATACAAAGAAAAAGAACTTTGAAAGATGTTAGAATTCTGATCAGTACAATGATTAACCATGGGTTTTTAAAAATGTAGAAGCAACATTCCACTTCCCTCCTGCCAGAGAGATGAACAACTTTAAATGAAAAGAATTACAAACATTTTCAGATATGGTCAACTTGGTATATATATATTCTTTTTTCAACTCATCTCACACCACTTTTTTATCAAATAGGGAGGGACAGATTAATAAAACTAAAAAAAAATTATATTCTTACTATGATGGTACATTTTTAGTAATTTTTTTATTTTTTTATAGTGGTGTGAATCTTAATTAATATTCATGTCCTGAATAATGCCAAAGATGAATGGTAAAAAATACTTATCATCTTGTTATATGTATCTTTATATGCATATGCATATAGATACACACACACGTGTGTGTGTGTTAGAGAGAGAGAGACAGGAAGAGAGAGAGAGAGAGAGAGAGAGAGAGAGAGAGAGAGAGAGAGAGAGAGGGAGAGAGAGAGAGAGATTCTTTTAATGGGATTGAGCAACAACCAATATTACTCTTATGGCAAATAAATGGGGAATATTAAGTGTATTAAGTGCACAAGATTTAAAGTAGACAGTCTTTTATTATAAAATTATTACAAAATCAATTTTTATAAGTGAAATATAACAAAGCACTATGCTTCATGTTTTGGTTACACTGTAAATGGACAAAAATATAGTTTTTGTTGACTAAAAAAAATCCTTGGCCCATTGTTCCTTTTAGGATAAAATATAATTTCATTTTTGGCCCTTACTTAACAATCTAGCTCTAATCAATCTTCGCACCCTAACTACACATGACCTTGCCTCATGTACTCTCCATTATATCTGAAATGGCCTTCTTACTCTTTACAATATTCAGAACTTCAGTTCTAATGTTCGGGCCTTTCAGACTATTCAACAAATCTCTGCTGCTCTTCCTTTTCATCTTTATCTCAAATGTCTAGTTCCCTTCAAATTTCATCTCAAATGACACGACCTGTAAAAGGAACTTTCTAATTATCAGTACTGATTCACTGTTGTCTGTGCTCCTTCCCACCAAATCATGCCAAGTTGATATTAACTCATATAATTTATGCAGAAGTGGTTTCTCCACAATACAATGCACGTTCCTTGAGAGCCGGGATTTGTTTTTCTTTTTGGTTTTTTTATCTCTGTCACCTCACAGAGTGCTCCACAAAATAATAGCCAATAAATTTTGTTTTTTTAATGAAACAAAGAAGTCTAGAAAATCAAAATTATGGAAAAATTAAACAACACTGGCTGATGAAATTATCCAATCACCTATCCACTTTTCCTGGAAATTTAACTTGCTTTTGGTACATATTCCTCACTAAAATTTTATGAATACATAAATGCAGATCATACTCTTTTATGTCTTAGTAGATAAGTCCTTAGGATTTGTCCCCATGTCAATGATTTATCTGTTCTTCTACACCAGTGAGATTTTCACAGTGAATTTAAAAGGCCCTAAATTGTGAGATACATCTCAGACTTAATGAATTGCATTAAAAATGATAATGTATGCTATGGCATAAATCTACTTTTAGGATGAAAATAATAGTTTTCTAATTTGGGATCATATTGTATTCTATTATAGCTATATCTACATGTATCTCTATCTTTAGCTATCTTATCAATATTCTTGTATCTGAGTCCTTCTCTCAGGCATCCTCTTGTGCTTCACCTTCAAAAACTTTCATTTTTGATGGTCTTACAGCTTCTGTTGCTTAATTTGACAGCTGGCAAGTTACAGAGATTCCTTTTCCCAGACTTCCACTAAAAGTGTGATTAAGAGTTAGGGTGATCTTCACACATTAGCAGGTGAGGAATGAGAAGTGATCAATGTGGTGAGACTGGTTAGAAATCTTAAGGTCAATCTGTGTGTTGTGCCATCTTATACACAATAGAACATGTATAGATACATACATACATATAGACATAGACACATTCAGACATGCATGTGTATATATTTTTATATATATGCATATGCACACATTATAAAGACCTGAAATATTATTATTGTAAATAACTGTGACTTGGAATCAAAAGAACTGGGTTTGTTTGAATTTCTTTGTCTTTTATTGACTGTGTAATCTTCAAGAGATTTGACCTTTCTTAGCCTCAAATGACTCATTTATATTTGGATGCATATAGGATTTATGATTTAAGTAGTTTTCGATTATGCGTTCCTGTGATGTATATTACATTGAGGATTTTTTTTTTTTTTGGTCTGGGAAGTGCATTGCCCTGGATCCAAGCTGAATATAAATGTCATTGATTTATCTAGACTGCCATCACAAAATCAATCTTCTTTGATTGAAAGAGTTTTCTCTTTGATAACACACTACAGAACACAGTAAAGACTTGACTAGTCTTTAACTGGTCAAACCCAGCAGTAACTCCACTGAACTGTGAAAGCTTAGAATAAGACTTTAGTGAAGTGCGTCTATCTGTAAAATGGGAAGAAAGATACTTATAGTATCTATTTATCCAGATTGCTGAGGATAAAACAATATTTTGTAGACTCAGTACTTTGTAACCAAAAATAGGCAAAGGATCTGTCATTTCATCAAAATAAAGAACACTTTTAACCAAGACTTACCTATAATTTAGGACTAAAAAGGTCTTTGGTAGTGGCCTGAGGCATGAAAATGTCATTAAATAACTCTCTTAGAACAAAGCTTCTCAAACTATGGGTCATGACCTCATATGGCTACTCAAATGAATATGGGCATTATGAAAATTTTGGCAACAGTAAAAGGTATCAAGTTTTCATTCATTATGTAAAAATAAACACATCCATTTCGTTAATATGCAAATTTTCTTTTCTTTTTAATAAATGTTTAATAAACAAAATTATGTGTATACCAGAGAATTGTTTTAAAATAATTTTTTATTATTTATTATCACTAAATTTTTGGTTTGTATATCTATTTCATATACCTACATGTCAAGATTGTGCAAAATTTTCTCTAACAAAAAGGAGTTGAGGTAGAAAAAGTTTAAAAAGCCTAGAGTTACATAGCCATTAAGTGTTAACAGCAAGATTTGAACTGAGGATCTCATTTCAACTTCAACATTCTATCCACTATATTAAGCTGGTTCTTTTGCAAGTGTGCTAAACAAATGTAAATTATTATGATTGTTTACATTGTTATGAAGTAAATTAAAAGTGATGCTATTCAACATCTATGCAGCTAAGGGTGTTTTTTTTTTTTTGTTTGTTTGTTTTTAAGCCGACTAGTATGGAATAAAATCTAAAACAAAAAAAACCTCAATTACCATATATAGATAAAAATGGGAATTTAGATTCTTAATTGTTTTAATAAAAGGCTCAGATTGTAATCCAATTTGGCAATAACACTAAAAATTAGAAAAGGGAATAGTTTGTTTTTTTCTTCTCCTGGTACATTTGGTTTTTGTTCTTTTTAGCTTCAGACAAAGTGCAAGGAGGATATAAAAAGAATATGGAGAGAATACTGTCATTGAAACAACAAACCACTGGAACCAAAGCTATGAACCATATAAATTGCCATTGAGGTTCGGCACATAGAGAGTTAAGGATAAATCCATATATTAAGACATTTTCTTGAATTTCATAGGCATTGATATCTATCTGTTCATTTTTTGTGGCATCACTTCAGTAAGAGAAAGTGTGGATGCATTTAACCCTAGGTCAATTCTCATTCTTCATGACCCTGACACTATTGGGATTCCTGCAAGGTAGACTGAATTTTCCTGGTATAAACTCTTCAAAGAACAGGCCAGGCAAAACAAAGCTTTGATAGTCAAGGACATTCACAAGACTGTGCATCTCCATTGTAAGAAATGTTTGTCTTTTTCTGGTCCAGGTCAGTGGTTTCATCAATATATGCATTCAGAGTACAATATATTTATATATACATATGTATATATATATATATATATATATATGCACTATGCATGTGCATAAATATAACATAGCATACATATATGCACATGTTTATTTATAAAAGTAAAAGCAAAGCCCTAGATGTTTTCTTGTGATGATGGTGGTAGTTGTTTTGTTTTTAAGTTAGAAGAGATCTTAATAGTCATTTCTTCTTTGGGTCAAATTTGGAATACTTTTCTAATATCTTAATTTATCATAAAACTTACAGGTAAAATTGTATTTTCTGTTCTTAAAAATACATTTAGAAGACATTGATACAATTACAGAATTTAATTTTTCCCCTTAAAATGAGAGTTAATAGGAAATGATGGATAAAGATCTGGACTTGGATTAAGGAAGATTTAGGTTTAAATGCTGACCCTGAACAAATTATTTAACCTTATTTTTTTCTCTCTTTTTTAAAGCTAATCTGTCTGATGAGAATAATAATGATTATAAGAAACTTCAGAGGATTATTTTGAGGACCAATGAGTTGATTTATTGAAACAGTTTTGAAAATCTTAAAAAGTTATTCAAATGTCAAATATTCTTTTTTTTTCTTACAAGCATATACTATTGTTATATTTCTTGGATTTATTAAAAGAACCCAAATAAAAATTTGAACTCATTAAAAATTTCCAGAACTTTTTCAACATCATTAGTAAAGTTGATATGTTATTTAAATTGATTAGGTGATTTTTATTAGTGAAGTTTTTAGATGAATAGAAATAATGTGGATCTAAAATGCTTGGAATATTATAATTACAGTTTGAAACACACAAAGCTATCTTATAAAATATTAACCCTGACAGATGCTTACCAAAGAGTATCTAGCACATAACACTCATTCTGATATTTAATTAAAATCCTTCATCCACCTAAAATGTGGCGGTGGGGAACAATGGTGCTTTTCTTTTCCAATATGATTTAGCTCTAATAGATGTGTGCATTAGGGTGAGACACCTTTACTTAAAATAATGTGCTATTAAATAGGGCTGATGAAAAAAAAAGATTATTTGTTAAATGACAGCTCTCAGTGGCAAGTTGAGATTGAGAAAGTTTTACTGAACCTAAGAGTGCCAATTACAGCAGACCATGAGTTTTGCAAATGATAAAGAAATTTGGTGAGTCTGATTCATGAATGCTTATAAAATCTGCTTCACAAACAGAAAAGGAAAGTCTTTATAACATTTATAAATCCCTTGAGTCATGCAGACTCTTAGATACATACACACAATATATAAAACATGCATATTCATGTTAATATGTATGCATGTTTGTATGTATATGCACAAATGCATATATATGTATATCTATAGATAGATAAATATAGCTATGTATATATTTGTATTTTTTAAGGGTAAGTTTCAGAGTTATGGTTTTATAGGTATAGAAAGAGTACACATATTAATGACCAGCAGCTTCTATGAAAGAACATCTTAGAGAGATACCCTAGGACCTCTAAAGAGATAACAGGCTTAGTTTGTTAAGTGACTTGCTCATAGTCATTTAGAGGAAAGGCTTGAATGTGACTTCCTAGTGTCCAAATCCACTATTAACCTGTTATATTATGCTTCCTTTCTTGACATATTAACATGATGTCATAGATAATGCAAATGAAAATTTCTGTTAATATCTACCTACATATAACCATTGACTGACAAAATGCAATTTTGTGGAGGTACAAATTGCTTCTGTTTATCATCCAAGTCATACTTTAATAAGGTAATATGGAGGCCAAAAAAGAATTCAACACTAAAAGAAAAATGATGTTTGAAAAGAATAAAGAAAAGTACCAGAAAAGAGAAGAAGAGACATGATATCTTATACTACAACAATAATCTAAATGACAATGGAAAGGAATCCTTTCTATTTCGGTCAAAATTACAATTTGAGTAAACAAATGGAATGTTGCCTAGAGTAATTTTGCATTTTTGAATAGCACAAACTTTTCTCAAGCTAAAAAATACCATAATAAACACCAAAATGAGTCAGTGGATATTCAATGGATACATATGAGCATATTCAGTGATACTGACCAACAAAAGCTTCATTTTCACATATGAAATGGCAATGAAATTGGATCAGAACATTTTTTACCAAAATTCTGTTTTCTTCTACCTCATAGATATGCTGTTTGACTTATAATTTCATAATTTAATAGTTTCCAGTGAGAAGGTAAGAAGGTGAAAGGGCCTCTCTCTCTATCCCTGTATCTCTGTCTCTGTGTCTGTCTCTCCCTCCCCTCCCTTCTCTGTGTGTTTGTGTATGTGTGTTTGTATCCCTCTTCTTCCCTCCCTCTCATCCCTCTGATTTGTTTTATTTCAGAAGACATTCTTTAATATTTGGTTGTCAAGTTTGTTTCTTTTGTCTTTTGTCTCTTCCTTCTGCATGTATGAGTAATTGTGCTTGTGAATGCATGTATACTTCCCCTCTAAAGTCTGATCCCAATACTTCCTCAGAGCATGAAGCTATCTCTGAGTTAGGCTAGAACACAGTCTCTAGCAATAAATAATAGGTATTCCCAAGTAGAAAAAAAAAAGTTTATATTACTGTTTAGAGACAAACAAAACAAAACCGAAAGAGAAAACAATGAAAACATTTAAATATTTAAAACCAGTAGATGAATTTGTGAAAGGATGCTATTTAAAAGAAAAAGGAATACTTGTTTCTGTTTTTGCTATTTTGGAGCTGAGAGTAGAAAAGGAAAGCCAAGTCCTCATATAGGAACTTAGGGTCCAAAACATACACAGAGCATTGGACATCAAATCCAATAGAATGGAATTGCTATGTGTATTACCATCACCAGAAAGCTGTCCACCTGTGAATTATGTTTTTTAAACCATAGCAAGTCAAGAAACTATATTTCAAACATATAAAGAGTGTGTGTGTGTGTGTGTGTGTGTGTGTGTGTGTGTGTGTATTGTAGGGATTATGAAGGTTGGGAGAAGCATTGATCTGCATCAGTTGAGCAATCACTTGCATTGTTGAAATCATAGACAACTTGAAGTATAAGTATAGTGGTTAATGTGCTGGACATGGACAGTTGTGGGTTGAAATCATAGACAACTTGAAGTATAAGTATAGTGGTTAACGTGCTGGACATGGAGAGTTGTGGGTTGAAATTCTGCTTCAGATATTTACAAATTATGCAACTTGAAAAATAATTTAAATTGTCACCCTCAGTTTCTTCATCTATAAAATTGGACTTTAAGATTTTTCCTAGCCTAGCTAGACTTGGCAATAAGACAAGAAAAAGAGATTAAAGGAATTAGAGTAGGTCATGAGGAAACCAAATTATCACTCTTTGCAGATGATATGATGGTCTACTTAGAGAACCCTAGAGAATCAACTAAAAACTATTAGAATTAATCCACAACTTTAGCAAAGTTGCAGGATACAAAATAAATCCACATAAATCATCAGCATTTTTATACATCACCAACAAAATGCAACAGCAAGAGATACAAAGAGAAATTCCATTCAAAATAACTATTGATAGCATAAACTATTTGGGAATAGGAAAGTCAGGATCTATATGAGCAAAACTACAAAGCACTCTCCACACAAATAAAGTCAGATCTAAACAATTGGAAAATCATCAAATGCTCTTGGATAGGTCGAGCGAATATAATAAATATTGCAATACTACCTAAACTAATCTATTTATTTAGTGCAATACCAATCAAACTCCCAAGAGATTATTTAACTGACCTAGAAAAAATAACAACAAAATTCATCTGGAAAAAAAATATGTCAAGAATTTCAAGGGAATTAATGAAAAAAATGCAAATGAGGGTGGCCTAGCTGGAGCATATCTAAAACTATATTATAAAGCAGTGTTCACCAAAACCATTTGGTACTGGCTAAGAAATAGAGTAGTAGATCAGTAGAATAGATTAGGTTCCCAGGACAAAATACTCAATGACAATAGTAATCTAGTGTTTGATAAACCCAAAGACCCCAGTTTTTAGGATAAAAACTCACTATTTGACAAAAACTGCTGGGATAATTGGAAACTAGTATGCAAGAAATTAGGCATTGACCCACACCTAACACCATATGCCAAGATAAGGTCAAAATGCATTCATGATCTAGGCATAAAGAATGATATTATAAACAAATTAGAACAATGTAGGATGGTTCACCTCTCAGACCTGTGGAAGGGGAAGGAATTTGTGACCAAAGAAGAACTAGAGGTCATCATTAATCACAAAATAGATAAGTTTGACTATATCAAGTTAAAAAGTTTTTGTACAAACAAAATGAATGCAGACAAGATTAGAAGGGTAGCAGTAAACTGGGAAAATATTTTTACATCCAAAGGTTCTGATAAAGGCCTCATTTCTAAAATATATAGAGAATTGACTCAAATATATAAGAATTCAAGCCACTCTCCAATGGATAAATGGTCAAAAGATATGAACAGACAATTTTCAGATGAAGAAATTGAAACTATTTCCGGTCACATGAAAAGGTGCTCCAAGTCACTATTGATCAGAGAAATGCAAATTAAGACAACTCTGAGATACCACTACACACCTGTCAGATTGGCTAAAATGACAGGAAATGATAATGATAACTGTTGGAGGGGATGTGGGAAAACTGGAACACTGATACATTGTTGGTGGAACTGTGAATGGATCCAACCATTCTGAAGAGCAATTTGGAACTATGCTCAAAAAGTTATCAAACTGTGCATACCATTTGACCCAGCAGTGTTTCTACTGGGCCTATATCCCAAAGAGATTTTAAAGGAGGGAAAGGTACCCACATGTTCAAAAATGTTTGTGGCAGCCCTTTTTGTAGTGGCAAGAAACTGGAAATTGAAAGGATGTCCATCAATTGGAGAATGGCTGAATAAATTATGGTATATGAATGTTATGGAATATTATTGTTCTGTAAGAAACGACCAACAGGAGGATTTCAGAGAGGCCTGGAGAGACTTGCATGAACTAATGCTGAGTGAAATCAGCAGAACCAGGAGAACATTATACACAGCAACAAGGCTATATGATGATCAATTCTGATGGACATGGTTCTCTTCAACAATGATGTGATTCAAACCAGTTCCTATTGTTCAGCGATGAAGATAGTCATATATATCCAGAGAGAGGCCTAAGGGAACTGAGTGTGGACCACAACACAGCATTTTAACGCTTTCTGTGAATATTTCCATGCATTTTGTTTTCCTTCTTAGGTTGTTTTTTCTTCTTCTCTTTCTAGATCGGATGTTTCTTGTGCAGCAAGATAACTGTATAGATATATATACATTAATTGTATTTGTCATATAATTTATCCTATTTAGCATGTATTAGATTACCTGTCATCTAGGGGTGGGGGGTGGGGGAAGGAGGGGAAAAGCTTGGGAAAAAAGTTTTTGCAAAGGTCAATGTAGAAAAATCACTCATATGTTTTGTAAATAAAAAGCTTTATTAAAAAAAAAGATTTTTCCTAGCTCTAACTTTATGGTAATATTGACTTATGGAAGTTTGAACTTCATCAAACACTTTAATTTAAATGATAGAGCCCATACTTTGCATGCCATTTGTGGAAATGGTAAATGGATCTGCCTTCAAATTGAATATAATTCTCCAGAATGAATTATATACATTTTTGCACTATTTCTTTTGGTGAATGGGAATTGAATATGTCAATCTTGATTCTAAATATACAATACAAGCACAAGTCTGTCAAAATAGCATAGTTTTAGAAAAAATTCCCACACCCACACCCTTTCAGCTTAAAAAAATAAATAAATAAAAGTAGACACTTTCATTAACTGTTATTTACAATGCATTCATCACTCCAGAATGTAAAATTTAAATTTATTGATTCAGTATTCTATAATCTCAGGAAAGTCTTCTGGTCACACAAATCCTTTTTTTTCCAGTTAGTATGATACAGTAATAAAAATCAATCTGAGAAAAAGGGGCCCTGATGCTATAATCTGTGTCTACATATAACTGAGAAACACTTGAGAAATCTACCCTTAAGAGAAAGAAAGAAGAAAGGAAGAAGAAAGAAAGGAAGAAAACTAAGTGCAAGATACAGTTTTACAATGTTCAATGAGATAATGACTACAATAGAGCTATTTGCAATAATTTTGTGCTAATTCTTTATTTGATGAGAGATTAGCCCAGGATTATAGATTCTATCTGCCCCATAAACACCACCCCACTCATCCCACTCAACTCCCTGGGTTAGCTATTAGTGCTAATTTTCTTTGTAAAAGGAAAGTATAATAGCAACATTGAGATATTAAATATAGAAAACAAATATGCAGACAAGTGTCAAGATACCCTTCAAATATATCCTTTTCTCTCTGTTACACCATTTTACCATCTTATTGTTGTTTTCAATTGTTTCACTTGTGTTTAACTCTTTGTGACCTCATTTAGGTTTTCTTGGCAGATCCTAGAGAGGTTTACCATTTTCTTCTCCAGCTCATTATACAGATGAGGAACCAAGCCAAGAAGAGTTAAGTGACTTGCCCAGCTAGTAAGTGCCTGAAGCCAGATTTGAGCTGGGAGAGATGAGTCTTTCTGACTTCAGGACCAACAATCTATGCACTGGGCCACCTGATGTTTCTTCTTGGGAACATTTTAAGTATTCCAGTAAAAGTTTCTTAGGACACACAAATTTCTTAATAGGAAACAGGTGAAAAGCATTTTTATTGAAATCCAGCATTTGTGCAACAGGACAAATGTTCATTTTTCTCTTCAAACGTACTTCTCTTTTATTAGTAGACCATGTTGCAGTTGAAACTTCTATTTTAAATCAAGTAGCCTATTCTTTTAATTTATGGTTGTTTTCCTCTTTGAGAGCACCTATTAGAGGAGGATTTTGAGAAGATGGTAGAAAACATCAAAAAAGTCTAAGCTCTCCAGCAAGTTGAGGACCTTGGGGCTAGCTGGGTTTGGAGGAAGTCTCAGTCATAATCACAGGAACTTTCACCCTCAGAAAGCATGCAGAGCCTGATATCTGAGACTGGGAAGACTGAGGAAACCTCTCCCAATAAGGAATGTCAGGTCCAGCTATCCTGCAAAAATCAATCCTGAGTGAGAAGCAACTAGCATATCTTGTGAGTTCAGAAACAGTGACTTAGGGATGCTTCTGGCTGCAGGCCCTTGTATGAGAGGAGAGCTTTTGATTTGGGGGAGAGGGGAGAGCTGAAGTGAAGACAGAGGCAGCATTCCCCCAGACCCCAGCAATAGAAGTGCTTAAACTAATAATTCTCCTTAAAAAGAAAACAAAAACAAGAATGAAACTGTAGAGGCAAAAGCAAAAGAATTCCACCATAAAAAGTTACTTTGAAAATAGGGAAGATTGTGTTCATCTTCAGAGGAGGACATTGAAGTAAAAAAGCCCTTTCTATCTTTAAAGAGTAACTTTAAATTACTACCCTCCCAGAAAAAATATATGGAATTTTAAAAAGCTTTGAAAAAACAATTGAGAGAGTTTGAGGAAAAATAAAGAAAGAAGAAAAAAGAAGAAGATGAAGAAGGAGGAGGAGGAGAAACATTCAAGAAAGATAAGATTGTAAAAAAAAGTTAACCAATTAGAAAAGAGTCTTAAAGAAGAAAATAATTCTTTGAAAATTAGAATTAGGCAAGGGGAAGTTAATGGAGATATGAATCCAAGAAAAAACTAAACAAAACATAAACAATTAAAAAATAGAACAGAATGTGAAACATTTTATAAGAAAAACAACAGATCTAGAAAACAAAGCAATAAGAGAAAATACAAGAATAATTGGATTACCTGAAAGTTGTGACCAAAAAATAACCTTGACAAAATAATGGAGTGATAGAACATGAGGGGAAAATAGAAATTGAAAGAAAATCCACCAGTCACTACCTCAAAGAGATCCTATGTCTAAAACATATAGGAATATTATTGTTAAAATTTCAAACCCCCAAATCAAAGAAAACATCTACAAGAAACAAGCAAAGAAACAAAAAAAAATCACATATACTGGATCTAGAATTTATCAGTAGCTATGATTTAAAATGACAGGTCCTGGAATTAATATCAACAATCTAAATAACTAGACCTGTACTCAAAAATATAATATCCTGCAAAACAAATCATAATGTTGAACCAAAAAAAGGATCTTCAATGTATTTTTAGGACTTTGTCTCAACCAAACCTCAACATAATAGAAATTTTAACATATAAAGAACAACATCAAAGATTAATTTCATGGTACTCAATAATAACAATTCTGTATGCTTTTTACATGGAAATGTATACCACGTGTTTAAGATTGACATCAGTAATTGGGTACCTAAAAGAAAGATTGGAACAGAGACGAGTATGATGTGACTGTAAAAAGCAAAACTGTCTAAGAAAAGGTAAAAATAGTAATTATGCTATAAAAATGAAGTGCAGAGGAAGAAATGCCATAGAGGCATTAGAGAGGGGAGGAGTGATGACAGTTCTGAAAACCTACTCACAAAGGGAATGGGTTAAATAGGGAATAATACATCATAATCCATTTATACATACATATGCATATATACATATAAGTTCATACATATTTTACATATTTATATGCATGTGTGTATATACACATACATGCATAAACCATAAAAGATACAGCACCTTTCAAAATGTATAAAAAATGAAGAGGAAAGGGAATAAGATTAGGTGAGGCATAGAAGGCCATGCAGAGTAATTGTTCTGGGATATGGTCTGTGAATGGGAATGTGAATTCTCATGTGAATGGGAAAAAGGAGAGAAAAGTTCGAGGGAGAATATAAAAGAGGGATCCATGAGTGGGGATAGGTTAAGTAACAGCAAGGCAAATTAAGGATTAAAATTAAAGTAGAAGATTTAGCAGGGATAGGAAATAAGAGATATACACAAATACTATTACAAAGACTAGGAGTAGAATTCATTAGAAAAGAATAGAAGGGCTAGTAATTATTGAACTCAAAGTCAAACTTAATGATTCAATCAGGAGAAAAATCTATATTATATGCCAGCTCTATAAATATTATTTTAGATGCATATCCACATATGCAGAATGTATATACATGTGCAAGTATGCATATAGGTGTATGTATGTGTGTATTATGTGTGGGAGTATATATACATGTACAGATATAGACATATCATTATATCTTTATTTCTCTCTCTCTCTCTCTCTCTCTCTCTCTCTCTCTCTCTCTCTATATATATATATATATATATGTACTAAAATCATAGCCAAGCAGGCTACAGTTAAGCACAGGTAGATAGATACATACATAGATAGATAGAGGTAGAGATCTATCTATCTACATATATCTATTTATCTACACACATACACACACAGACATAGAGAGACAAGAGAAACAGTTTACACACACACACACACACACACACACACACACACACATAATTGCAATGCTTAAATGTAGCTTACTTGGAGGAGTTTAGAGAATGTAAGGGCATTTATTGTTACATATGTGTAAATGCCCCTTTCAAGAAAAAAAATATATATATATACTAATAGAAGATATTATATATATATATGATATTACATATATTGCTTCCTTATAGGCTATTCTTTTGTTCTGTACTGTGCACCTTTTACTTTATTATTCCCCTTTCATTCTCTAAACTCCTCCAAGTAAGCTACTAAAATGTTCAAGAGATAAGATGGAAAAATGTTAGGAAGGTATAAAACACAAAACAGTTTTTGTTTTTGGTTATTTTTCCCCTGTTCTGGAGTCATCCAGGTAGGTCAATAATCAGAGATACACTAAAGAAGATGATTTCTAAAATGCAAACATTTAAATTATGTTTGAAAATTCTCTGAGCAGTCATGCTGATTAATTTTCTCTAGCTGGATAGTTACTAATTCTTTATTCTATTTTAATATTTAATCACTTACTCCAACTTCCAAATTGTAATGCAATGGTATGTAGTAATATTTTCATTCAATGATGTCCAAATAGAATCATAATAAAAGACTGTGTGTTTTATTAGGAGACAGTCTAGATATGGAAGAAAAAACATCACTAGAAGTTGGCTATTAGGAAATATATATTTAGACACACACATGACTTTTAGACAGTCCAAAGAGAATGATTTATCTGTTAATATTTTTAGTGTGTTATCTTTGTTCTATAATTATTGATTTGTCACTAGAGAAACCCAATCACATCCATATGGATAATCTGCACATGAAACTAAATAATATAAATAACTTGTACCTCAATAGTATATTTTTTTGTATCTATTTTATTTTTATCTGCATTGAGCTGATTTCATCATGCAACCAAAGGCAACAAGAAGTATAATTTCATGGCAAATTTGTTCTTCTTGCCTTGAATTGCTCATGATGGACATTAGCAAACAGACCACCATGAAGTTAATTACAGCTTATGTACCAACAACTATCATGAAGAATGGAGTAAGGAATTTTTATGAATAATTTGTAAAATCATATAAATTAAATATTTAACTTGATATTCTTACACTTTGATGAAAATATGCACATAAGACAGGACTACAAAAAACCATATTGAAAAATGTGGCTCAGGATTAAAAAATGAAGAAACCTAAAGATCTGTAGACTCCTCAAAAGTTTTGTATCAGTATATCATAAAATTTTACTTTATTTGAAATAGATAATGCTAGTATTTATACTGGGCTTATATCCCAAAGAGATCGTAAAGAAGGGAAAGGGTTCTACATGTGCAAAAAATGTTTGTGGCAGCCCTTTTTGTAGTGGCTAGAAACTGGAAACTGAATAGATGCCCATCAGTTGGGGAATGGCTGAATAAATTATGGTTTGTGAATGTTATGGAATATTATTGTTCTGTAAGAAACAATCAGCAGGATGATTTCAGAACGGCCTGGAGTGAATTATATGAACTGATGCTAAGTGAAATGAGCAGAACCAGGAGTTCATTATACACGGCAACAAGACCATACAATGATCAATTCTGACGGACATGGCTCTCTTCAACAATGAGACGATTCAAACCAGTTCCAATCAACTTGTGATGGAGAGAGCCATCTATACCCAGAGAGAAGACTGTGGAAACTGAGGATGGATTACAACATAGCATTTTCACTTCTTTTTTGTTGTTTGTTTGAATTTTTTCTCATTTTTTCCTGTTTGATCTGATTTTTCTTGTGCAGCATGATGATTGTATAAATATGTATGCCTTTATTGGATTTACATATGTTTTACCATGTTTAACATATATTACATTACTTGTTATCTAGAGGAGGGAGTGAGGGGAAGAGGGAGAAATTGGAGCAAAGTGTTTTGCAAGGGTCAATGTTGAAAAAATTATCCTTGCATATGCTTTGAAATTAAAAAGCTATAATTAAACAAAAATAAAAACAAATAGTGCTGAATAAAGGAAATATCACATAGCATAGGCACACACACACACACACACACACACACACACACACACACACACAAACACCAAAAGTCAGACCATGAAATAAATTATACTTTAGTAGACAGAAAGGAAAAATAATTGTATACCAGAATTGTGTATAGTCAGGCTCACCTGTATAGAGTTATATTATCCTTAATTGAAATAAAAATCCATATCAACACAAATTTCAAAAGAAAGGATAAAATTGAGTTGATGAAACTTGTAATTACAATATATTTAACTCTACCTACTAGAAATATGCTTCTTACTCTAAAAAATTGAATATAGATGAAGGAAACAGCCCTTAATGAATCATCTTTTCTTAGAAAAGGTTAATTATGCAAAACGATTTCTAGCTCAAAATGAGCCCAGATGCTGTCTTAGCCATCAAACACTTGGTGTAGTGGTAGAGAGAATGTTAGCCAAAGGCAACACTGGTATAGAGAAAAAGTGAAATTACCATATACTTTGCAGAACTAGGATGGAGAATTTTAAGCAATATCCCACATAAAAGAGCAAAATTATAACTGGGGAGAAGGGATAGGCTTACTGGAAAGTTTGCTGGTAGAAATAAGCTAACCGAGATTATCCCAAAAGCTTTTTCAGATGATTAAAGAAAAAGGACTTAAAAAAAGGAAATTGAACAGATATCTCAACATTTATTGTCTATTTTAAATAGCAATGGCAGTAAAACCCCTACATCTGGGTTTCATTTACCACACATACTAATCTGAAACTAAGTTCAGGGAGACCTACATGCCTAAAGATAATACACATATTTCTCTGTCTTGTTTTTAAAGCTCTCACTCAGAGCCTTTGCCAGATTATTTTTCCATATCTATTTCCCATTACTTCCTCTTTCATACTTCACTTAACCTGCCCAATTGACCTACATGACTTTTCCTGATAAGGAGGATTTCACCTCCTTAATCTTTGCATGGGCTCCTTCAACCCACCTCCAGAAAAAACATCTCTCTTTCTGTTTTTCCCTCTCCTCTCCATTTTCTTTTCTCTTTCCTCTTCTCCTGTCCCTGTCGCTCTCTCTTTGTGTTCCTCTCTCTCTCCCTTTCCCTTTTTCTTTCCCTCTCTCTGCCTCCCTCATGGAATCACTGAATTATTTCATGTTTAGGGTAGCTACCATTTCTTAAATAATTTTTTTCCTTGTCTCCATTAATTACTAGTACTCTTTCTTTAATATTGCATTTTCTACTTATATTCACACTTTGCATTTCCTTATTCAGGTCCAGATTGTCTCTCTTCAGTAAAACATAAGCTCAGTGTACTCTTAGAATATATAGTACAGTTTCTTTCACATAGTAGATAATAAATGCTTATTGAATTCAGGTTTGCTTTGCTATTTTCTAAGTGATTTTGCTTGGAATTGGTAATGTAGCTTCTTCTCTGAATTGGTGGTGCCTTTGGCTACCATATTTTTCTGCTTGGCCAGTACACCAAGTATTTGATGGCTAAGGCACATCTGGGCTCATTTTGACTTCTTCTGTAAATTATTTTGCATAATTGAACTTTTCTAAGAAAAGGGATATTGCCTTTATCATATATTTTTAATAAGGATTTAGTTAGGCAGATTCAAAATGGAGGATTATAGAATTAAGGATACAGATGCTAGAAAGCACAATGTGTTTGGGAACAGAAGGATAGAACAGACCAATTTGACTAAATTGGGGTTTTTGAAAATGAAATAAAGGGAAATAATTCTAGAAAGGGAGGCATGGAATTGCCTATTTATAAACATAGATGAAGGAAGCAATGAAAAGAGAAAAAATGACAGATCACAAGAAAAAAGGGATGACTGATGAAGCAAATTAATGGAGAAAGCAATATCCTATTCCAAATAGTAAGAAAGCACTTTTATTTCATATTTTCCTATCTTTACAAAGACACTATTTATGTGGAAATGTTTTGATTCTATTTCTCTCACAAGGGAACATACAAGTTAAAGTTTAAGTGAGCTTGTCTACTTGCTAATTTAAGAAGTATCCACAAATATGAACATTTGACAAATCATTTTTATGTAAGCAGGATTGTTGGAAAAAATGGATATTTTTACAAATGACCTCCATTTAGAAATTCATTTTTTTCTCTTGTTTTGCTTAAATGTGATGTGGGTTTAAAGTTGACTATGGCAATAGGGTTCTACTCAATACTTCAATACATTAGAAAGGTTACCTTATGAGAATGCTCCCTTCCACAACGTAAATAGCAAGTGATCTATTCAGACCTTTTCATCTTCTGTGCCTCTTGCACAAGCCCTCTCATAAATCCTCCACAGAAGCTTTACTTAAATTTTGGGGAACATTGCTTTAACTTTCAGCGATTGTATGGGTAATAACTGTCATCACTTATTTTTCTGAATACATCATATTCTCTCCCACAATTCATGGTTGTTATTGTGCACCACCACTCTATGTAGGTCTACCACATGTCTCTTCATTTCCTTTCAAGAACTTTCAATTTGAATTCTCCATTGATTTGGCATTCCATGGCTCACAACCATATATCACTTAAAGAATTCTGTTATTTTAAAAAGATGAGTTTTTTTTTTGTTGTTGTTGTTGTTGTCAGAGAGAAATTTGGGGGGTCATCAAATGCAATGTACAAATTTCATTTTCAATTTTTGAAATTTGAATTTTCAACTAATTTAAGCAATATTTTCCTAACCATTGGAGCTATCTGCAAAAGGTTCTTAATTCCCTATCAATTGAAAAAAATGAACTTAAAATGAAAAGAATATTGAAAATGATCATCTGGGATATGCAGAAGGCTGGATTAGATGATTTATAAAATTTCTATTGACTCTGAGACTCTGTATAAGTCAGTTCACTTCTAGAATATTAGAGGGGTTAAATCATAGACATATGTGTCAAATCTGAACCACTCATTTAATTAATATCCTGCAGATTATGTATATTTCATTTAGAAAGTTTGTGAGGATATATATTCTGTTCACACAATTTTTTAGCTACACTACAAGGCAGGTTGGTGTCATAAATAGAGCACTGGACATGGAATCAGAAATATTGGTTTCAGACCTTAGCTCAGAAATGTATTATTCATACTATTCTTATAGAGCAACTAGATGGAACAGTAAATAAAGCACAAAGCCCAGAGTCAGGAAAACCTGAGTTCAAATCCAACTTGGCTTTGTGATCCCAGGCAAGCTATTTAATTCAGTTTCTTCATCTGCAAAATGAGCTGGAGAAGATAATGGCAAGCCACTTTAGTATTTTTATCAAGCAAACACTATCCAGTATTAGAAAGAGTCAGACATGATTCAACAGGAAAAATCACAACAAATGACCTTAGTCAAGTTATTTAGTGTGTTGGGTATCAGATTCCATGTTTGTAAAATGAGAGATTTGGAAGAGATGACTTTTGATGTCCTTTCCAGTTTTAAATGTATAAATTTACGGTTTCTGAAAGATAAGCAGTACACATGGTAGTTCCAAGACAGTGTCCTTCTTGTCTGGGACACAGGTTAAGTCTAGGTGGCCACAAGGTTCAAGAATAGAACTGTTAAATAACTTAATATGGCAAACATAATTCTTAAAATTCATCAACAGACCCCACTGAAGTTTTAAGTAGACATATTATGACTAAGCTATGTATTTTAAGAGTTCTTTTGGGGTACAGGACAGATAAAATCATTATTTTATCCATTTCTGACTATACAGGTATGAAAATTGGGTTAGCCAGTATCACTGTGATTTCAGACATTTCATGATTGGCTCAATATTGTAACAGTTAAATGAGATTCTTTTCTTGGTCCTTGAATTTTCTCTTTTTAGTACTCTCATATTTTTACTGCTCCTATACAGTCAATTATCAAATCTTGTCTATTCCATCTCCATAATGTCTCTTGATTCTATCCTCTCCTTTACTCCCACAGTCAATACCCAAACAAGTTTACATCCTCATTATTAATTTCATGGACTATTAATGTGTTTCTAACATCATTCTAATTGCTCTAACATAACTTTCTAATAGGATTTTCTCTTTTACTATATACTCTCTCCAGTTTGCCATGCAAGTAACTGTCAAAAACAAACAAAAATCCATTAAAAAACATAAAAAAAAACCCAAACCAATACTTATACATACAGCTGGTCATGTCCTTTGATTGACTATCATCTACTAAGAAAAGATTTAACTATTTTGAATTGTATTCATGGACTCCAGAATCTGGGACAACTTTCCCTTTCTAATCTTAGCTCTTGTTCTTTTGCAAAAATTCTATGTGCTAGGGTAAGCACATTCTCTTCTTCCCTAAAATATGCATAGATGGCATTCTTCCTCCTCTATAGATTTTTTGTGGTGTTCCCAGCATTTATTTATTTATTCATTTTTTCTTATTATTTAAACTACCCTCCCTCCCTCCATTTGTCTCTTAAGTTCCTACAAATTCTTTGAAGGTTAGCTCTAAGATGCCTATTATCCATGAAGAAGTCCTTTAAATCTCCTTAATCACCATTAAAAATGGACTTTTATTTCACATTTCAAATGGTGCTTTGTTTTCCAATTTATTAGTGATTCTATGAGGAGATATTGCCTTGGGGGGGTCTATATTTACATCTAATCATCTTTATCAGAATACAAGTTCCATGAGGAAAAAGATTGAATAAATACTGCCTAAACTATGTATCTTCTCAATCACCACTTGTTCTACTGGGTTCCCTGTGGGAGTTCTAGAGAAAAAATAATTAGCCCATATGTAGTAACAAGTAAAACTGTTTAAAAGTGTGATAAGCAGCCTCAGGAGACATGGAATTTTGCTTCTCTAGAGATCCCTAAGCAGACTGGATGGTGATCTGATTCATTGAAAATAACTGATCCATTGGAATGCAGGAATATTATTCATTATATTTTGATTGTGAGACTATGTTCCAGAAGGACCATGTTTAAATCCAAATAAATTTCCTTTTTGTTTCTTGGATAATATGTGTATATATGGAATTTCTCTCTCTCTCTCTTTTTCTCTCTCTCGGTCTCTCTCTCTCTCTCTCTTGCACATATATGTATGTATAAATAATATATACACATATTTAATTACATATACAGGTTTATACTTAGATATTTATACATATAGTAGACACATATTTATGGAGTTATGAAAATATCTGATTCTGATAAAATGAATTAATTTACAATATAAACAAATTTCCCTTCTCTCTTTTCTTAGGGCTATTTTTTATTTAACAGTATGTTTTCTGCAAACAGCTCAATATCAATGACAACAATTTAGTATCATTTGGTAAACAACTAGAGGGATCAAAAGCAGCTACCATCAGCCTCACTCACTGACATGCTTGCTTATCATACTGAAAGATATAATCAGAGTTTTTGTTCCACATGCTGCACTACAAAATTGATTGGAAAACGACATGACCTAAAGTTCAGTTTATATCGTGTAAATATAACAACAATTTCATTATTGTGCTGGTGTCTCTTCACTATAGGCTTTGATGAAAGCCATTTAGAAAATGCCAATTTGTATATTTCAATAAAAAGCTAAATAGTCTACATGGGGTCTAAGTTTTCTGGAGAAAATGAATATGCCCTTGAGCCATCTTCAGATTACTTTGGTATGCTAACCTGGAAATTTCATGGTACAATAAACTCCCCAATTGCCATAAAAAATGGCAGGGTTGCACTCTTTGGTGCTTTATGAATCCAAAATAAATGAAGCATGATTCCCTCTTATGAATTCAAAAAGATGACACTTCTAGAGACTGATGAAGATGCAATCCACAATTGTTGTGTTCTAGTAGTGTACCTACACACCAAACCTTACATATATTATGACAATTTAATTTTTTTAAGAATTTATATCTTTATTACAGATCCTTTATTTGTTTTTATCTTGGTGATAATCTGTTTATATATCTTTAACATTTGGTAGGTGCCAATAATGATTCCATCAATTAGCACTTATTAATCACTAACATTGAATCTTCCCTAATTCAGTAAAGATTTCCACATTTATATCTCAACTGATTCTTATTGAACTAATTCTGAAGATAAAATATTCTCTGTTAATTTCTGAATTTCAAACATTTTTCCTGGAGTCAGAGTTCTTCTACAGAAAAGTCATAGGCATCAAGCTAAACAAGTATATAAGTTGTTTGATATATTCAAGGGAATTAGTTCAATAGAGGTGAGTTTCCTGAGAGAAAATATTGATCTCTAGCTCTTCTTTGTGTCCCCAATGCTTAGTGCTTAATATAATGCCCAACACATTTTATATACTTAATAAATGCTTTTTGTTCGACAAATTCAGCAAACTCTGTGTATGCATGTGTGTGTGTGTGTCTATTGTGTCCTACATCATATAGAAAATATTGAAGTTTAAATAAGGTAAGATCCAGGGTTTCATAGGGCTTACACCCTAGTAAGAGCATAGAACACAAAAATTAAATTAGATGACAATATATAAATGCTTTTGAGAAGTGTAAGACAAAGTGCTTCTTCAGGTTTGAGGGAGAAATGTTTCTATCAATTGGAGAATCAAGGGATTCTTCTGGGAACAGGTGACATACGAGTTGGAATTTAAATGATATATAGGCTTTAAATAAGTGACATTTCAGGCATAGACTAAAATATGGGAACAAATGATCCACTCAAGAGGAAAGAAAATAGTCTATTTTGAATGGAACTTTTAGAAAAGTAAAAGCTGCAATATAAGAATTGAAAAGTAGGTTAACAACAAATTGTTAACATTCACAGTCATCTTTAGGGTGATGATGGAAAGAATGAAAGGTATTAATGCCTGAAATGTCAAGGAATTAATTTCAAAGGTCTTTGTAAATGACTGAATATGAGAAATAATGCATAAAAACAAAAGCTCCACATAAATTCCAATGTTTAGAATTAATACTGCCGTAGCAAAGAACTAAAAATAAGTATATGTCTATCAATTGGGGAATGTCTGAATCAGTTATGATATACAGAATGGATTATCACTGTGCCATAATAAATAATAATTATGAATAATTCAAAGAATCTTATGAAAAATTATATGAACTGACACTAAATAATTTAGTAAAAGCAGGAAAGCAATATTCACAACAATTATAAAAATGTCAGTTGAAAGAAAGAACCAAGGAAACTGAAAGTTGTGTAATTAATTATAAAAAAAATCTTGGTTATGAAGAAAGTATAAGACAATGCATCTCTCTCTAGGGGATCTACATGTGGAATACTGTGTTTACTATTAAACTTAGTTTTTCTGTGTATACTTTGTTGTACTCTTTTCCTCCCCGTTCTATCTTTTTATTGTCATTTCTAGAATGGCCTGTTGGGTAAGAGGGGTATACCTTTTTAAACAAAGGATATATAAAAACAAATTTAGCATGTTATGCATTTACATTGATTATATACAAATATGTATGTTTATGTGGGTATACATATATGTGTAATTTTAAAAAACAGGTAATAAAAAAAGCAAAAGATAATATAAATTATGCAAATATGGCTGTCTGGGTAAATGGTGGTATTACTGATAAAAGTAGAAGTCACAAGCATAAGTTTAAAGACAAAGGTAGAGAACATGATATAGTTTGAACATGACTTTAAGATTAAAAATTAATTTTCCAAAAAATGAGGCCAAGAAAATTAACTAATTTTCACCAACTTTAAGTATCAGTTAACCTGCATTACAAAACCCATAAGACCCATCTTTGCCAGTATGAGAACTTTAAAAAAATCATTCTTCTAGGTTTCTTGTTTTCATGCATTAGCCTTCATGATCCCTCAAAATTACTTTTAATACTTGAATTCTGTGACTCTTACTATAATACAGTAAAGATAATATGTTATAGATCTAATGCCCAAAGATTTTTCTTGTCAAATATGTATCCAAATTTCACACATAAAAATATTTTGAAAGATTTCACCTAAAGTGACGTTATTTCTCTGCCTTTCCATACTTCCTTCTCTCTCACCTCTAAAATTCATCTAAATTCTTAGTTGGTGATAATGAGACAAGATCTAATCTAATATTCAGCTTAAAATCCTAGGAGGCTCTCAGGAGTCATTTAGTGATTGTAATCTTTGGCTGATTTGGCAGTGACAATCACAAAACTTTTACTATTTTAGAAGAAATTTTGTCTTGTTCAAGAACTGATGTCTACATATAATTATTAGAAAGTTTTTTCCCCAGTTATCCTGTCAGTTCCTCCCTTTATTTTACTGCACTATATTTTTGACAGCACAAATTTTTGTTGCAGTTATTGTTATTGTTGCTACTATTCTTCATATTTCATGATCATAGTTTTTCTATTCAAATTTTCAGAACTTTGACTTAAATAAGGAGACTCAGACATGAAGTGTGAGTATTTTGAAAAATAATTTAAAGAAACTATAGTAAAATATCACCTCCTCCTACTTGGGAAAAGAACTATTTATATTTCTATTTATTACAGAAGAATCCTAGATTTCTAAAAGACACATATTTGCATAAAGTATGAGGTGATTTGGGGCATCCTGAGAAATGTATGATTTCCCATTCCAAAACTGGAAAAATTAACATGAAAATCATAGTAATATAGAAGCAATGTTATCTAGGTCTGTTAATACCAACTATAATGATGTCTTAGAAGACAGCAAAGGGAAAAACGTACATGGACTTAGAGTCAAAAGATATGGACTACGACCGTTTTGTCACTAAGTCACCTTTTGACTTATGATTATGGTTATGATTATTGAGCTTACTTTACCAAAAAAAATGTTTAACTAACCAGAAGCCATCAGAATTTTGCCCAATTAAATAAAATTGATAATTCTATAATACCTCCTTCCACAAATTAAAAGGAGATAAGCTTAACGGGAACTGTCAAGTATGAAAATGATAATTTGTTCCCTATATGCTCCATTAGTGAATTCTTGCCTGAAAATGCCTTTTAAGGCTGTTATTAGGACAACAGTACTCACTTTCATGCCAGCTATGGTCCTAATTTCTGTAGTTTTCTATCTCTGTCCCATCGGACTTCATACTACTGCATCCGTGGCCCTTCCTTTCTGTGATTGGAGATTTCCTTCCCAGAATCATCATATGAGGATATGCCCAAACTGCCTCTGGTCAATTTTCTACCAGTTCCTTTCTGGAATTTCCTACTTTGCCCCTCTACTCAGGATGTCTTCCTCCATTCCTTTTCTTCTTTTCATGTACCCTATATATGATATACTTCCTCTTTTGGATGGAAGCCTTTTGAGGGTAGCAGTTATCTTTTGTGTTTTTCTTTTGTTTCTAATTTACTTTGCTTCTAATTGCATTCATAGTTTGTAGTATAGTATATAACTTAGTATAGCATAGTATATGGTACATTGATTGACACACAGTAAATATTTATAAACGCTATGTGATTTGAGGAGAAGTATGGAATATATAGAAAAGAACTGGATTTGGAATCCCAAACCCTGCATTTTACTTGTTTATGATCACAAAGATAGAGTTGGGCAAAGGCAAGGCCTGAACTCAAGGCAGCCAGGAAAGTCAAAGATAAGATGTTGTTTTGGAGTCAAGAAGTTCATAGGCTGCTTGAGAGACTTACTAAGTAGGTGACCCTAAGTGACTAAATGGATACAGTTGTGGAATTGGAAAGACCTATAATCAAATACAGTCTAACTGTAAATTACAGGGCAGATCACATAACTTAAATATACCTCAGTTTCCTCATCTGTAAAATTATTTGCAGGAAGAAATGAGATAAGATTTGAAAAGGGCTTTGTGAATCTTAAAGCACTGTATAAATGCTCTTATTAACTCATCTTCAGTTTCCTCATTTGTAATATGGGACAAATATCGGATGTGGTTATTGTAGGAATAAAATTAGATAACCAAATTAAAGTGTTTTGCAAACTTTAAAGTGTTATGTAAATATGAACTATTAAGAGGCAGCTAGGTAGAGCAGTGGATAGAGCACCAGCCTGAGTTTAAATCTGACCTCAGACACTTAACATGACCTAGCTGTGTGACCCTGGGAAAGTCACTTAACCCCAATTGCCTCAGTAAAAAAAAAATGAAATATTAACTTAGATCCTTGTGATTCTAAGGTCAACCTTCATTTCTCTATGAACATTATTTCTCTCTCTCTCATCCAAGTAGATTTATGTGAATTGTTTTTTTTTAATAATCATTAATATCCCATACAGAAGAGATAAAAATATCTTTGTGTCCCTTCAACATCTCTAGTTAGAAAATAAATAGCAGTATCATTCCCTAGATGACCTAAGTCACACTGTGACTCTGTATATTTCTACTCTTGTCTGTTTTTAAGACTTTCAGAATTGAACTTGTCAACACACAGGAAGGAAAATCTCAAGAAGAAATGTGGAGCTGCAGATAGAAAAAGAGCTGAATTCTCCTTAAACTGTAACTTTGCCTTCAATACTGGAGGTCCCAATGCTTCCAGGAGTGCTGTCTTAGTAAAAAGCTCCTGCCACTTTCATTTGGAGAATCAGTCCTACTCTTCTGTATTTTCAGAGGAAATGTCTTATAAAGAAGATTCACCTCCTTTCCCTCAACCACTGTACTCCGTCAAACATTTGTTTTGCTTGGCTACACTCCAGTGGTAGAAATTGCACTTTCCATATACTTAGCAGCCAAATTATGCCTGCCCATGCATGGGTGAAGGGAACTTTGTGGAAGAGACTGATACAAAAGAGGCAGCAAAATGTGACCCAATGCTTGTTCAGTCACTCAGAGAATTTCAGAGAGTGCCTTGGGGTCCAATGGAATTGAGTGTATAACAGCTTCTTCAAATGATTAACCCTCCTAGCATTGAAAGCTGGAACACATACACATATACAAATTTGAGAAATTTTTTAAAATAATCAGAAAAACCCAATTGATTTTCTAAAAATCTTTTCAAAATGATTTTGCCTCCAGCCCATTTTCTATTCTATTTTACCTCCCCTTTTTCCTACAGCTATTCCTCCTGACTGTCCCACATGAAAAAAAAAAATCCTATCTTTTTTATGGCTCTCTTCTATTAAAATGTAAACATCTAAGGAATAGGTACCATCTTGTTAACTTTTTTTGTTCATTTGGTTTGGTTTAGAATCTCCAGGGCTAAGTAATGTGCTGGTATATAATATGCATTTAAAATTGCTCATATATAGTCTCATTTTCCCTGTTTCTGTCGCTATTTCTTTATCTCTCTCTCTATCTCTTTCTCTTCTCTTCTCTTCTTTCTTTTTTTTTCCCTGTCTCTGTCTCTCTTTCTCCTTCTTTCCTCTCCCCTTGTTCCTAACCCTCCCCTCCCTCTTTACCTTATTGGCTCTGCAAGAAACTTATTGCTATAAAAGACTAGTTTAAAATGCTAATGCCAAGGTAACTTAGTTTGAGTTTTTGACACTTATAGACTTGGATTTCTGATTTTTCTTAAAGAAATGAATCATCTTTCTTTTTATGCCTCAGAAATTTCTAAATTATTTCTTCCCAATATGATTAAACATATTTTTCTCTATCCCCTTTTTAAATCTAGAATTACCAGTGGAGAATGGTTAAAAAATGTGACTGTAAAGAATAATGCATATTGAATGCATTGGCATAACTAACTGGGAGTAGCCAAGTATCTCAACTGGAAATGCATTTGCATTTAAAAATCAATTCCACACTTAAAACTGTACAAAAAAGTACAAGCTGCAGTTTCTCATTCTGTTTAGATGATTCAAGGGTAAGCTTATAGTAGGCCCCATGTTCTATTTTATTTTACTTTTCATCAAGCACAACTAGAAAAAAAAAAAACTGTCCTCTATTTAATGCTGACAAAATTGTGTGTAAAGTAGCTGAATCAGCTAAAATTATCTAATGTCAACGCTTGTTTAATGTGAGAAGCATTCACCAATTCACATTTTAATGGAGTATTTAGTTGAAAAACTCATTTGTAAATAGAGGGAGGCATTGAATAATAGAAATATTGATTTGAAGCTGGAACTGATTTTCAAGTTTATCTACTCTTTATTTTACAGACAAAGAAATTGAGGCACATTTGCCACAAATGTCACACAGTAAGTGATGAAATCAGTATTCAAATCCAAGGTTTTTATCACCAAATTAAGGATTCTTTCTGCTGTGTAATGTCAGAAATGATCCAAACTTCAAAGACTATTGTCTATTATTATAATTAATAATCAGCAAACTAATAACATAATTAGTAAAAATCAATAAATAATATTAAAGTATAAAAATACCAATAACATGTCTATTAAGACATTAATACTAGTTTCAGTTCACTACTAACAGGCTTTGTAATTTTGGGGAAATTGTTATTCTCTGGACAAAAATTTTCTTACTTATAAAACAATTGGATAGTGTTAGATGATCTCTGAACTTCATTTCAACTCTAATAATCTATAATTCTATAAAAGTGACTTGCTGAAAACCACAGGAATAAGTGGTGGTGCCAGTGCTAGACAAAATGGTCCAGGCTCTCAAGCCTAAGTTCTTAAATTATTTTATGATGGAGACTCTTCACCTCAAGGGACCTGCAAATGTATCCTTTAATTTTATTCATACATACATAGAGACCTCCTTCAACACTCAACATTCTGGGCTGCCATTAGCATCTATGAAAATTTCAACGTCCTGCTTCCTTCCTCTACCACCAGATCAGTATAGCTGAGCTCTGAGGACAGAGAAAATACCATTGTGATACTCTTCAAGAACATCTGGGCCACAACTGCTCTTGACCTCAATTTCCCCTCCCTCTTTCCACTAATGTATTATGCTATTTCCCTATTCTATGATTAGCAATTCCTATATCCGGTGAGCCCATGCCCTGTGGGTGATATTTTTTTTCCTTCAAGATCAGAGTTCCTTTCCTTTATGCCATTCCTCAAATTCACATTCATATCATCCCATTTTCTCTTTACCTATATCATGTTCTGCCTTATCCTTCTGCTGTGCTCGTTACTGAAAACAAGTTCCTCTCTGGCTTTGATGTCTTTCTCTTGATTTTGTTTTCTCATTTCTTGGCACTTTCAGAAATCTGGCTTTCTCCAGAAAATTGCTCATTCCCCAGTCATCTTCTCCAAAGCTGACCATTAATAAGGTGAAAGCCATCAGAAATTGGGGGATAAATACACTTATTCCTTGAACTCCACTTCTAACTGCAGATACTTTCTCTGCTGTTACAAAAGAGCAAAGATTTCCTTCACTTAGAATTCATCCATCCATCAATTCTACTCTACCATAACTTCATGATCACTGACTGACTATTCTTTAGATCTCTCTCTCTTCTTTCTCAGATTCTTCCTGTGCTTTGCATTACCTAAGTATAGCTTTAGTGACTTTAGCATTCACAGTGATATCCTTTCAAATAATATGGCTTCTCATTTATTCAACTTCCTATACTTCAGTGGCCTTCATCTCTAATTAGCCTCCCACAAGAGAAAACAAACCTGTCAATATCCAAATTATTTCCATGACCTTGAAATCTGAAATCTCCCTTTCTGATTACAATCTCCTTTTCTTCTGCTGGGAAGCAATGGCATAGTAGAAGAAAATTTGATTTAGATCTATATAGCATAGATTTGAATCCCAAGTCCATTAACTTAATCTAGAGATAAACTTGCATACTTCATTTTATTTTGGTAGCCTCAGTACCTCATCATACTTATTCTCTATTAAAGCTGTTATTCATTTTTCTATAAATACTGAATTCATTGCTCTAGGTAGTTGGAGTGGACTTCAAATGACAAGAGTATGCTAAGTGACTTAAGTCATTGCTAAACAGAAAGATCTGCCCTTTCTTTTTAAATGGAAGGTAATTTTTACACATAATTTTTGAACAAACACAGAAACTCTTTCAATCTAGGGAAGTATGTTAAATAAGCAAAAGGGTAGATTAGGAATTAACATGATTGGTATGTAAATTGATACAACCAGTACATTTCCAATTTCCTATTCTTTAGATCCTAGTAAACACATTAAGAATTGATGATTTCAGTGTCTGGAGGCCCTTTTCTACAAGAAATGATCAACATAGGGGGAAAAAAGGAAAACTTTAAACTTTTTAGATTACAGAGTAGCAGCATCACAAGTTTGTTTATGTGCGTCTGTGTGTGCATGCTCGCATGTATTTCTGTATGTGAATATGTACCTGTGTGTATTAACATTGAACAACTAATATAGGATTAACGTCCAATAATGATTGTTTATGTTACAGGAGATGAAAAAAGACAATAAAATATGGTAAAAAGAGTGCTGAAATTGGATTCAGAATATGTGGGTTCAAGTTCAAATATCTTGCTCTTTTGCTCAACTATGTGTAAACTGGCTAAAGTCATTTAGGCTTCTTTAGCCTTAATTTCTCAAGTATTAATTTTTTTTGAACCAGATGACCTCTAAATCAATGATCTCTAATTACTTATTTTCTCTGCTCTATGCTAAGGAATATTTATTGCCATTGAAAAACAAAACTTACAGAATAAAGGTCTCCATAATTCCATTAGCCTCAAACATGAAAAATGAAATATTATTCTAGTCTGTACTAATGGTTCTGAAAATTGCAACTGCTTAGTTTTATTTCTGATGAAAAAAAAAAAATGTTGTGATATATAAAGGCAGCTGATCCTAAAGTCAGGAAGGCCTGAGTACAAATCCAGATATTTCCTATTTGTGTGATCCTGGAAAAGCCAGTGAATCTTTGGTTGCCTCAGTTTCCTTAATTACAAAATGGAGGTAATAATAGCATCTAACTTGTAGAATTATTGTGAAGATCAAATGACATATTTATAAAATGTTTATCATAGTACCTAGCAATAGCAGGTGTCTTTTAAATAACAGCTATTACTAGTTATTATTTTTAAATGAGACAGTTTAGCTTGATAATCTTTAAAGTCTCTCCCAGTTGTAATCTATGATTCTGGGCCTTGCCAAAAGTGATTAAAATTGCCAGCTATGTTCCAGTATTTTTTCTTATATATCACTTACTTGTTGAGTGAATAGTATTATAGAATTTTTAGCTATAATGAAGGTGATGACAATGATGATGATAAAAATGAATTAATGAACATTAGTTGTCTGTTCTAAAAAAGTGGCTTTTCATTCACACTTTCAACTAGGCAAAAGTATTATTTTTAATTATCCAGCATGATATGTAGTAGAAATATGACTGTACAATAAAAGATCTGAATTATAGTCCATCATCTATCACTTATTATTTATATGTCCTTAAGCAAGAAACTTCTGATTAGTCTTGCCTTTCTTATCTAAAAATGGAGAAACATTACCTACCACACTTAAACCATTGGTAGCAGTGAGAATCAAATAAGATCATTTAAGTGAAGTATTTTGAAAAGTGTTAAGCACTATACATATTTAAGGATTTAGCCTATTAGAAGGGAACTTATGGGAGAACAGAAATTAGAGCAGCACAGGATATACAGGTACTGTTTAAAGGAACTTGGAAATGGTGAAGTCCCATGCACATTTGAATATTTGAGTAGGTATAGCAATGCTAAAACAGTCAAGTGGACTTGGAATCCTCCTCTTTGCATTTTTTTTTCAAATAATCTATATCAATGCTCATCCATGCTTTTTCATCTCACATGATTTTGCTCATAGTCAGAAATATTCATGATTAATCAATCAATGCTACTATATACATATATATATATATATAAATATATATATAAGCTCTACTAAATGCTGAGATTTATTCTATGCTCTGGAAATATAAAAGGAAGTAAAAGACAGCACTTGTCTTCAAGAATCTCATAGTCTAATGAGGGAGAAAGCCAACAGACATGTACAAACACTTTATATGAGATAAATAGGATATAATAAACAGAAGGAACATATTAGAATTAATGGAAGTTGGGAAAGGCCTTATGTAAAAGATAGTATTTTTGTTGGTACTAAAGATAGCCAGGGAAGTCAATAGACAGAGTTGAAAAGAGAGCATATCATATTCCTGAAATAGCCAAGAGACCAGTGATACTGGATTGAAGAGAATTTGTTATGGAGACTAAAATATAGGAAGAAAGCATTCCATGTGGTTAGTTTTCCTAAATGGCAGAAGAATCACAATAAAAATCTAGGTTCTTTGATCTCTAGGTCAGTACGTCTTCTACTTCACTCTTTCATTAGACTAAGTAAAGAAATGGAGAAATATGATTATTTACACCAGACTTAAAATAAGAGATTGGGAGGTGGAAGTGGAATGACTTCAGCACTTCTTGTCCCACCCCCATTTATTTGTTTCTTTTTTTTTTTCTGATTTTTTTACTTTAAGCATCCTCAGTTTATACATCATATATTTATAAAAATAGGGATGTTCCAGGTCAGATTTATCATTAGTCATCCATCAAACTAGACAATTTTTTGCATGCCAAGTACTAGGAATATTCTAAAAACTCTAGCCACATCTCATACAAGGGAACTGTCTAAAAGAATCAAGTGACTCTTGGCTTAATTGCCATTTTCTCTCATTGTGTTTAGTTTTCCACGGAATATTTTAAGATGAAGTAAAATAAAATTATAGATTTAGACATGAAAGGAACAGGAGAAATCATCTATCATAGAATTAAATTTCTTCATTTTACAGATTAGGAAATTGAGGTCTAGAGAAATTAAGTGGCTTGCACTTCCTGGTCTCACTCCTCTCAGGTTTCAAACACAATGAGAATTCAATTCTCTTACTTCAAATCCAGCACTTTTCTTGCCAAAGACATGAGCAACCAGAGAGAAAATCCCAAAGGAGAAAGAGAAGTCAGGAGCAAGATCAAGTGTGGGAAAGTAGCAATTATTAAAACTCTATGGAAAGAATCAGGCTAATTTAGGAGGTGAATATTTAGAAGAATGGAGACCCACTATCTCCACTGATGACTAAGTTAGAAGAAATGAGTTAAATTGCATGATAGATGACTGCAGATTCACTTACAGAGTACTTGACAGTATGGGCCAGAAAGTATCGAACAGGTTAATGAGAGAAGCAATGGAATCTCTTTTCCTGGAGATTGTTAAGAATAAGATAGACAACTAACTGTCTTGAATGATTTAAGTCATTGCTTCAAGTGACACAAAGCTCAATTGGATGACCTTCTGAGCTACCCTGGTAAGATGATTTCATGCCTTCATTTTATATCTTACCCCACAGTTAGGCTGATTTTTAGCCCATGCTTCTCAGTGAGATTTCTATTTAGGTTAAAAAGATCATGGTATGCAAATGATGATCTGTGTTTTAATGCTGCATCCCTAGGAGATTATGCTTTGACAGCATGCACCTTTGGGAATGAAGACATTCTGCTCTTATTAATTGGACAGTGGGGTGAGCATATGGCAAGGGTATTTCTTCCAGTCCAAGTCGAGGTAGGGAGGCTGCCCCCTAGAGAGATTATCTGGGGAATTCATGAAATAGTTCAAACAACAGCAGATTCCCCAAAGGCAGAGAACATGTCTTATTCATTTCTCCATTTCTCTTCCAGAGCCTAACATGGTGCCCTGAACACAAATGCCATTATAAATGTTTCTTAAATTGAATTGCATGTGGGTGAGCAGAGCAGGTAACATCTTGAGAAGGGAAATGCCACAAATTCCTCACAACATAAACGATGCAAATTCTGCCTGGGAGAAAGAGAAAAACCATAAGAAAGTGGGGAGAAAAATCACTGCATTGTTCAGTTACCCTCCATTAACATGATATTTAAATTTAGATAATATGATATCTAAAACAAGAAAAATGGGGTATTATCTAAGTAACAGCAATTCCTTTGGTTTATTCTGATGAACATATCCAAATTAAACTTCATTATTCCTAGAATAAACAGGTCAGAGAAGAATGAGATTAAAAAAAAAAAGTTAAGGAGATTAATGTAAGTATTAACCTGAATTAGGTGAAGAGGCAGGAGTGAGCTAAAGGCAAAATTCTCACTGTCCATTTCTTCATTGTTTAATTGGTAGAGATCTAGTAAATATGAGATGTCAAATTCATTTATGAAAATTTCCGCTCTACTAGCAAAGCATTAATATCACATAGCTAACTCTTTGACCTTAACCAAATTACTCAATTTTGCTAAACCTTTTTTTTCCTTAAATGTAAAACGTGTGTGTGTATATGTGTGTGCGTGTATATATGTTGATAGAAAAGGGGCATGGATGACTAAAGATCTTTAAAGTCTCTTCAAGTGTTAAATCTGATTATCCCAAACATTATTAGTCATCCAAGAGAGAATGTGATCCCTGAAGTGGAAACGTTTATCACATTTAGCTTTTTTGAAGACAATACATTGGAGAATTATAAACATTTTGAATAAATTCATTTTGAAAAACTGTATTACCATTTTCCCCCTCTTTTTTACTTTTCCTTTTTTGTGAAGGAGTAGAGAGAATGGATCTATGATTTTATCAGCATAGAGAATGTCCAACCGAAAGGACTTCTAACACTAATGTAAATTATACTTGCTCAAAAATATATAGTGCCACCTGGGAGATTAAGTCACTTTCCCAACATCACTTGTCAGAGATTGGAATTGATATCCTTTCCTGAATCCAAAGCTACTTCTCCATACATTATACTATGCTGATATAGTCTATGGATATTTTTTTTTCTTTTTCCTATTTTTTTTTTTTGGTTGCATTAGCAGTCTGAAAAAAGTGAAAACAAAGTACAATTACAAAAATGTGGGTATTTAAGTGACCAAAAACAGATCTGCAAAATTAGATCTTCCTTTATCTGTTAAGTATGCAAGGGACTGGGTGATAGAGTGATGAATGTTATTAGAGGACAAAATCAAATCAAAAGATTTGAGGTATATAATAGATGATAAATGTGGGGTGCTTCTTATTATAATGAATGTAGTGAATAGAATACTTTTAATTGAGGTAAATGTCAGTTTTTAGATTCAAAACCCTTAGCTCCAGTGTTCATATATATATATATATATATATATATATATATATATATATACACATATATATATATATATGTGTACACACATACACATATTCACATGTTGAATTAACAGTCATTTCCTCTTGATTTTTAAACTGAAAAAATAGGTCTGTGAAAGCTATCAGAATGAAGATGCTATTAGGTTCTCTTAAGCAGAACATTCTTTCTGATACTATATTTTACATGTCACTAGCAAAAACCTACCCTTTCCTGTATAGTATTTGCTTTCTTCTTTTTAAAAATTGATTCAGAGTAGGAAAAGGATTGAGAATCATTTTTTCAACACAGTACTTTTTCTGTCAAAATTTCAGGAAATTTGATGTCAAAAATGAAAACATGATTCAAAAATAATATTTAAAAAGATAAATAATAGCTAGTAATCTTATTATTGATGACACTAACAGTGTAATCTAATAAATAATTCCATGAAAAAAATTAACACTGTGATTCATTTTATGAATTCTAATTGATTTATTAATACCTTCAGAACTGTATTCCACACTTGGCATAAATGTTAGAACTGTAAGTTAACCTAGGCATTTGAAAGTTTTAGTAAATAAATCATTGTACTGGAATATTATGCTTTGTTCATCTTCTATTCTAAAAAGTATTAAAGTAAGAAGCTGTTGAAATGGAGGTTTAGTTATAGATATTAGTCAATTTTATTGTTTCATTACATTTGTTTTTATAGTAAGTGAGGCTATTATTTTTCCTCATGGAAGAATTATGTTTTTCCTGATATTTATGACTCATCTTCCCCTCTTCTACATATCAATGAAGATTGATAAATGTAAAAAGGGAAAAATTATATCATTCAAAAATGAAGATAATAATGACTGGTAAAAAAACTATCTGAAATTATTATGTGTAATTATATACAAAACAAGCTAATAAGAGAAAGGAAAGGGAATCAGTATTTATGTATTGCCTGCGATGTGCAAGCTACTGTCTTAAACAGTTTTTACAGATTTTATTTCCAGTGATACTCAAAAAAAAAAATCTGTGGAAGTTATTATTATACCTATTTTACATTTGAGAAAACTAAGATAATCAGATGTTAAGTGACTTAGTTATGATCACAAGACTATTAAATGTCTAAGAATGATTTGAATTCTTCTTTACATTAGGCCCAATACTCTATCCATTATACCAATAATTATCTCTATTTTCCCTGATTTTAAGAGATAGATACATATTTGTAACATTATGCTACATAAAGCTTAAGAAGGATGAATTAAATAGGCATTTAATGAGTGACAACATATATGATACTAGGACCAAACTGATTTATAAATGATTCTATCAAAATTAAAATAATCTTTTTTTCTTGCTTAGTTTTCAAAACAATGACAGTAACTTCCTATTTTTTTCTACAAAGTAAATATAAGATAAAAATATTAATGACTATAAATGGGAAATATGTTAAATAAAATACTTGGAAACAAAATATAGCAGTATATTTAAGATTACTCAAAATGAAAAAGTAAGTTTTTACTAGTAAAAAGAAAAATATGTTGATAAAAAGAATTCTAATCAGTTATATAAATAAGCACATATATTCTTGTATTTAGTAGATGTTTTAATGATCAAAAAAACAATTCACTTCTATTATCTCATTTGTGGAGCAAATGCTATGGGTAATATTTTTCCCACTCTACAGATAAATAAATAAAGCCCAAGATTCACAAAGAGAATTTTTCAAGGACACACAGCTATGAAGTGATAGAAAATAGATTCAAAGTCAAATCTTTTCTCCCTCTAAGCACTGATTCTTTCTACTCCATCAGGATTCTTTCCATAAAGGTGGGAGGAGAGGAAAGGATGATATGCATCCATGCAGAAAGCTTGTTGTAAAATACAATGTTCCTTTAGGATAAGAAAACACTACCTTTTTTTTTTTTTTTTTTAAACAGTGGTTTAAAATTATATGAAATAACAATTAATGTTTTATAAAATGGATAGTGATATTGGCACAAGAACATACTTTCCACTTACAATAATACTATGATAGATTATTTTACTATATGATAATATTATTATATGATGATACCATTATTATGTCATGATGTTATTACCATAAAATATTATGCTACAGAAATATTACTATATTATTATATGATTACTATATAATATACTATGTTACTATATGACATATTTTTAGATATACTATAAGTAGAATAAGTTTAAAAGGAGTGTTACACTATTTCTTTTTTGTTGATAATATAATGCTCTATTAACTAAAAAATAAAACAAAAAGCTTAATAAAAACTAAGATGAATGAAAGTGAAATATACACATGTAACATTTTATATATCACTGACAGAACTCAAAAGAAGCTGACAGAAAAAGAAATGTCATTTATAATTATCATGGACTGTATCCAATATTTTGGATGTGGACACTTAAAATAGATCTAAGATCTAAGATCAAGAATAAACAAATAAATACAAAGAAAGTCAATACCGTTGACAGGACTGAATTAACATTGGAAAAGTAGACATATGATCCCAAATGATTCATAGATTTAATGAAATAATAAAGGTGCTGGTAAAATACTATACATGGTAGAATTCAGTAAAAATTTTAACAATTATGTAAAAAGAAAAAAATTAAGGAAAATTGTGAGTCAAAGGTAAAAAAAACCCCTGAAATTGCATTATTAAATATTGAGTTATTACAAAAAATAATAATTTATTAAATATTTAATTGTGGAATTTTTTAGAGATCATTAAAAAGAATGGATAACGTGGATTAAGAAACAAATATATATATATTTGTGTGTGTATATATATATATATATATATATATATATATATATAATAGATTTTTGTCTAATTGTTCCAAGATTGTGGAAAGAAATATTGGAAAGAAATATAAACTGTCTGGTACAAAGTTTACCAGTGTTATGCCCTAAATTGCTATGCCCTGAATAAAATTATTATGTCCACTTCCACTTTCTTGCCATTAGGACTGGGAGAATTGAGTCAGAAAAAAACCTTTAACCTCAGGCCACTTTATATATCATTGTGTCCAAAACTCCAGGTACATTATCTCAATCTTTGCTGGGATAATTGCTCCTTGTCTCAGTCTCCTGTTCATGATCTTCTTATCTTGACCCCTGATCCTGTCAAGATTAAATTATGATCCTTTCCTGGAATTATAGCTTGTCATTCCTCCCAGTGTCCTCGACCCCTCCCCCCCTTATCTACATTTGTTTAAACCTTAATTAGCTAAAACCCTATATAAGTTCCCTGCCTCAGTTCCTCAAGGCCAGAATGATTTTTGGAAGAGCCCTATCTGGTCAGCTAGCCTAAACTCTCCACATTAAAAGATGAAAAAATAGTTTCTGTCTTGCCTCAATTTCTCTGGCATAACATCAGTAAGAGCCTATCAAAAAAGAAAATGAAAAAAAAATTGGTATTAGAGAAATTTTTCAATATCATATCATTCCTTTGGGTAGGAACCCACAGAGAAGGGGATGATACCCTATGGAGGGAGGAGAGAGAAAGAGGACAGAGACAGAGAGAGAAACAGAAAGACAGACAGGCAGAGAGAAATAGAGAGACAGATACAGAGAGAAACAGAGACAGAGAGAGAAACAGACAGAGACAGAGAGAGAAATAGAGAGACAGACAGACAGAGAGACAGAGAGAGAAATATATAGCTTTGTTTCTCAATTGACCACTTTCCTTGAAGTCCCTAATTGGGCAGCTCTACTTAAAGAGGTTGCTATTTTCCCTTTGTTCTCATTCAAAAAGTAGTGCCTTATTTGTTTCTCACCTACCCTTACTCACTGAATGAGCAATTGTTCAGTCAAACTGAAACTTGTTAAAAACCTTCCTTTAAAAAGGCGAAGGTCTCTTATTACATTCAGGGCTATCTCCAGTCATCCTGATCTATATATTGCCACTGGACCCAAGTGGTTGCTTGGTTCCAGAGGAGAAAGTGAGGTTGGTGATCTTACAGAGTCTTTCTTCACTCAAATACAATTCACTTGCATATAATGGCATCATCTCCCTAATATCATAGTCCTCTTTGAGAACAAAGGGCAAGCAGCAACCCCTGTAAATAGAGTTGCCCCACTGGGGAACCAACAGGAACTGGTAATTCTTTCTTTGTTCTTTGTTTGTCTAGATTTTTTCTTTCTACATAGATTATCATATCCTTACCTGAGGATACTCTGCCCAAAGGAATCTATCTACCTATCTATCTATTTATCCATCTGTCTTTCTGTATCTTTCTATCTATAAACTGTATAGATCAATTAACTATCTATCTGCGGATCTATCTATACTGTCTCTTTATCTATATCTCTATCTTTCCATTCATCCATCTATATATCCATATATAGGAATAAAGTCCTCCTCATCATTGTTTTTGCCCTGATTGGCTTAGAGTGAATATAAATAGGAATTGTTTCTGTTTTGATCCTGGAGTCTTCTCCCAAAAAGTTTTTTTTTTTTTTTAGCTAGGTAAAAGAAGCCATTCTCTGTCTCAGTTCTTAACTAGCTTTAATCACTGACTGGGAATTCTCTCAGTCAGTGACTTGTTTCCCAGTGCATGTAGGGTCATTTCCAGTTATCCTTATTTATATCTTGCTACTGGAATCAGGTGATTGGAGAAAAAAAAGTGACACTTGTGACTTTGCTTATCCTACCCTCCCTTAAATGTAATTTACTTGCATGTTAAGGCATCAACGCCCTGCTGTCATGGTCCTCTTCAATAGCAAGTGATATGATACATTACTATAATAATTAGAAAAAGGATAACTTTCAAATGGAGCCATGTTTTAAATACACAAAAACATATCTCACAAAATTTTAGGAAAATATATATTTACCACTATTGTGAAAAGGAACTGAGTGTGACAATTGGAGTGAAGATCTCTCAGGACTATAGATTAAATTAAACAAAGCCTGAGGGCCTAAGTTTCAGTTTCTGGAGTAAAAGAGAAAGTAGAAAGTAGTCTGATTTATAAACTGTCAACATTTCAGTTCTTAAATAAGGAAAATAAAGAATATATAACCAATTAGAAAGTATGGAAAGGAAAAGAGGGGTGGGCTTGGGACTTGTTCTGGATTGTATAAAAGTCACAAGAATGTACTGGACAGTGGCTCTCCCAACTCTGGACTACTTATTTGATCCATTGTGGGACTGCCTGGTACTCATGAGTTCCTGAATAAAGCCTTTGTTCTATACCTTGAGATGCCTCTGAAGTATTGATTATTAAAATAAGGGCCTGAATATCCCACACAGAACAAAATTGCTAACTATTGAACAAATAATCTGAAAGAAAAATAAAATATAACTGATTATGTTACCCCAAATTCAATTTATGTTTACAATACATATACATATATAGCTAAATCTATTTAATTTGTTTTCCACACAAATTGAGGTACACAGGGAATGATCTGTACACCAAAGGAGCAATAAATCAAAACTAATGAAAAAAAGAAAAAAGACTATAAAAAACTCATATGTATTATACATATATATGAAGCAAATCAGATATATTTATTGCAAATGAAATTATGAGAAATTAATATCTATTAAAATGACACAAATGTAAAAGAAAATCCATCAACCAGTAGATAAATTGGTAAATAATATTTTTTAAATATTCAAAGAGAAACACAAATAGTTTATAAATACAAGGGGAAGCAAATGAATGAACAGAATTCCTCTAATAATCAGAAAAATCCAAATTGCTGATATAGTAATTTCATTCTTCTGAATTATTAATGGTAGTTAGACACAAACAAGTGGAAAAAAAAAACAAACATTGGCAAGGAATACTGACCTAGGATACATGAGTTTGAATGATATTCTTAGAAAACTCTGTCAATATCAAATGAAAAACTCCATATCCTTTGCCAGAGTAAAACTATATATTATATTCAGATAATACAATGAAAGGGTCTGGGGTCCCCCCCCCGAATCATTGGTTTAAAATAAATTATTAAGAACATTGCTACTCCTAATACCCAATATTAAATAGTTGAAAATAATCTTTAGGTCCAAAATTAGGGAAGGGATGATGAATTTTGTCATATGCATATAATGTAATATTATGCTCAATTATTAATTAATACTAAACAAACAAAAAAAAAAGAGGCAGAATCTCTCTAGTAAAAGTCAGAGTTGGAGGCAAACTCAAGGCTCTTAATCTTTGTCAACTAATACCTTGGGGGTAGAGATAAGGTATTTATGCAAGGCAATTAGGATTAAGTGATTTGCCCAGAGTCACACAGCTAGTAAGTGGCAAGTATCTGAGGTTGGATTTGAACTGAAGTCCTCCCAGAAAAACAGAAGAAATCAGAATTAGAAAAAAAAATGTGCATAATTATCCTATCTGCATATGAAGAAGAAAAGAAAAAAAATGGGTCCTTTAGACCCACTACAGCATGGTTATTATAGCCCAATGAGAAACCATTTATTAATCTATATATCTACCTAACAAGTATAAATATTATATACAAATATGTATATGTACATATACATATATGTATATGTACACACACACACATATATAAGAAATACATCTAAACTGTATAAAAGGATTTATGGTGTTAACATTTAATACAATGGATAACAGAGAAAGGGTATGCTATAATCTCAAAACACTTGGAGAGTATACCAATCTTCATAATGTAAAATGTTCAACTGCATACAATAGAAGTTATCTTAATTTAGTTCATGTGAGAAATGTCCTAGATATTTTAGTGAACTGAAATTATGTAAATATAAGTTATGGATTTTGATAAGGTGGTGGGAGTTTTTATACTAAGTACCCTCTATTGATAAAATCACAGGTCTAGATTTACTATCTTCTCTCCTAGTGGTGCAGTGGATGGAGCACTTGCCCTGAAGTCAGGAGGACCTGAGTTCAAATCTGCTCTCAGACACTGAACACTTCCAATCTGTGTGACCCTGGGCAAATCACTTAACCCAAGTTGCCTGAGGGGAAAAAAGATATATACAGAAATAGTTGATAAGCATTTATTAAATACCTATTGTGTGCTGGAGCAGGTAGGTAGTGCAATGGATAGCACATTAGGCTGAGAGTAAGGAAAATTTGAGGTCTTACTTTAGACACTAGATATGGATAAATCCCTTAATACCTCAGTCTCCTTATCTATTAAATGAGTTGGAGAAAGTATTCAAGAACCTTTTTTTTTTTTAAAGAAACCCCAAATGGAATGAGAAAGAGTAAGATAGAAAATGAAATGTCTAAAAAATAACAAAGATATCATTCCACTAACTGCTAATTGACTACAAGTATTAGTCCTACTAAACTAAAAAACATATAGAGTATACCAGATCTAAGACAAAGAAGATATCTATTTTAATTGAAGATTGACCACAAGTGATAATTTATCAAATATGATACAAAACAATCTTACAATCTTTTTCTTCTCTTTTTTTCTGTTAAAGAAATAAATGAGGGGTAGCTAAGTGGTGCAGTGGGTAGAACAGCAGCCCTGAAGTCAGGAAGACCTGAGTGCAAATCTGGTTTCGGACACTTAACATTTCCTAGTTGTGTGACCCTGGGCAAGTCACTTAAGCCCAATTGCCTCAGCCAAAAAAAAAAAAAAGAAAAAGAAAAGAAAAGAAAAGAAAAGAAAGAAATGAAAAAAAATATGAAAAAATGTGAATCATTCTCTTTAGTTTGTTTGTGAGCTATAAATGATTTTTTACTCAATTTTCTGAATATCACCAAATAAATTTTTGTTGGTGTTCTTTGTTATTGTTATTCAGTCATATCTAACTCTTTCAGACTCCATTTTGGGTTTTCTTGGCAAAGATACTGGAGTGGTTTGACATTTCCTTCTCTAGCTTATTTTACAGATGAGCAAAGTAAAAAGAATTATGTGACTTGCCCAAGGTCACAGAGCTCATTAGAATGTCTGAGGCCTTATTTGAACTAAAGTTTTCTTGATGCTCACCCTGGTACTCTTATCTACTGAAGCTCTTACCTGCCCCTAAAAAAACAAACAAAAACAAAAAACAACCAACCAAAACAAAAAACATCATTTTGCCTTTAATTGGCAGAAAAAGCTATTTTTTTCTTTTCTTTCTATTATTCAAACAGCTGTCATTTTAGCTACCAAACTTCAAATTTTCATGGTGATTAATACAAGAAAATATCGCCCCAGTGTCTTAAGACATAACATTAAATTTAAAGAATAATTTAGCCTAATGAGCATTCAAAAAAAAGAGCTTATTTGAAGTGATATAAGGAGAAAAGCATAAATTTGTAAACTAATAAAATTAAAATTTTGACAATGTTTCATTTAATTAAAACATTCAGAAATAGAGAACATAATAACAGTGACTTGTTTTACTATTTTTAATTTAATTCAAATTAATTGAAATGTATTAAACACTAGGATGTGCATCAAGACAGAAGCCACAACAGATGTAATGTGGGCCTTGAAGACTTAGGTCCCAGTCCTGTTTCTGACATATACTTGCTGTCTAAACCTCGTCACATAATATTTACATATTCAGTGCCTCAGGCAATTATAGAAAACTACAAATTATTGAAAAGTTACTGATTTACATTGTTGAAGGCAGTTTCTATGTCAGGAATTACCTAAATTGATTACATGAGAAGTAAAAACTCTACCTTATCTCTTCCCTTATACCTCCCATATAACTCCTCTTAGTGTTACATTCTTTCACAAGTCCTTTAAATTCAATTATCCTTATTCATGTGCTTATAAATGGCATTTTTATAAGTGGCAATATGACCCAGGATAAGTAATGCAATCTCTACTTATTTTAGTTGCCTCTTTGGTAAAAGGGAAATAATAACAACATTTACTTACTAAGATTAATCTGAGGATAAAATGAGATAATAGTTGTAAAGCCATTTGCAAACCTTAAAGAGTAATATAAACATTTTTAAAGTATTGGGTTGGAAGAAGCTAGCCTTAGGTGAGTTGATAGATCAACAGAAACATATTAAGCTACCCCAATTGAAGCTGTCCTCCCAAAGTAACAATAGCAACATTTACAACTAGCACTTAATAGTATCTTAATATTTGCAAAGTACTTTATAAATATTGTCTCACTGTATCCTCACAAAATGTTTCCAGGACTCTTAATTGAACACCAGATAGATAATTTTGACTATATTAAGTTAAAAACTTTTTGTACAAATAAAACCAATGCAGTCAAGATTAGGAGGGAAGCAATAAATTGGGAAATCATCTTTACATTTAAAGGTTCTGATAAAGGCTTCATTTCTAAAATATATAGAGAATTGTCTCATATTTATAAGAATTCAAGCCATATCCCAATCGATAAATGGTCAAAGGATATGAACAGACAATTTTCAGAGGATGAAATTAAAACTATTTCTAGTCATATGAAAAGGTGCTCCAAATCACTATTGATCAGAGAAATGCAAATTAAGATACCTCTGAGGTACCACTACACACCTGTCAGATTGGCTAAGATGACAGGAAAAGATAATGACGAATGTTGGAGGGGATGTGGGAAAACTGGGACACTGATACATTGCTGGTGGAACTGTGAACGGATCCAACTATTCTGGAGAGCAATTTGGAGCTATGGTCAAAAAGTTATCAAACTGTGCATACCCTATGACCCAGCAGCGTTTCTAATGGACTTATATCCCAAAGAAATCATAAAGGAAGGAAAGGGCCCCACATGTGCAAGAATGTTTGTGGCAGCCCTTTTTGTAGTGGCTAGAAACTGGAAACTGAATGGATGCCCATCAATTGAAGAACGGCTGAACAAATTATGGTATATGAATGTTATGGAATATTATTGTTCTGTAAGAAATGACCAGCAGGATGATTTCAGAGAGGTCTGGAGAGACTTGCATGGACTGATGCAGAGTGAAATGAGCAGAACCAGCAGATCATTATACAGGGAAACAACAATACTATATGACAATCCATTCTGATGGACATGGCTCTCTTCAACAATGAAATGTTTCAATCCAGTTCCAGTTGTTCACTGAAGAAAGCCATATACACCCAGAGAGAGGGATATGAAATGTGGACCACAACATAACATTTTCATGCTCTCTATTGAAGTTTGCTTGCATTGTGTTTCCTTTCTCTGATTTTTTTTCTTGTAGATACGATTTTTCTTGCACAACAATAAGTGTGGAAATACGTATACATATATTTGATTTGTCAAATATTTTAACATAATTAATATGTAGTGGATTTCCTGCCATCTAGTGGAGGGGTGGGGAGTAGGGGGGAAAAATTTGTAATAGAAAGCTTTTTAATGTTGAAGAATTACCCATACATATGTTTTGCAAATAAGAAGTTTTAATAAAAAATTAAAAATAATAAAAAATTAAAATTAAAATTTAAAAACAAAACAAAACAAAATGTTTCCAGGAAGGAGCTATTATTACCCTCATTTTACATATGAGGAAATAGAGGCAGAAATTAAATTACCTATCCAGTGTTAGTCAGTAAATCCCTGAATATGGATTTGAACTAACGTCTTCCTAATCCTAAATGCACTGTGCCACCAAACTACAAGTTTATAAGAAAAAAAAAGCTACTTTGTCATTTTAATTTTTAACCTTTATTAAGGATTCGTTCTAGGTGAAAATGAAAAAAAAATCCACTAAGTATCTAAATGTTTGTAAATATAAATAGAAAGGAAAGAATGTTGGATTTGGATTCAGAGTTCAAAGCTCAGTTGTGATGCTAGCTGTTTTTCCTTTAGTGAATCCTATAATCACTCTGGTCTAGTTTCCACATCAATAATACAAGGAGATTGGGGTGGATAACTGTTATTTTACCTCCTAACTCTAAACATAAAGTTAATCACCCTTTACATACTCTGTTATATACACTACTTTATCAATTCTCTACATGTATAATTTTTTAAGTTTATATACAAAAATCCATTCCCATTTACACAGTGAACACATCCTCATAGGTGAATAGCTCATCTAGAATTTCAGAGTCCAATCCCCATGATGTTTCTCTGTTAAGTAAAGGCTAGTTATTGTTGACATGCAAAAAAAATGATTTAAGAAGATAGCATATAGCATGATAAAAGGAAACTTAAACTTCTATTTAGCTTTGTAATAGAGCTCAAAATATGACAGAGAGGCAGAGATATTTGTGCTGGGGATAACTGTAATCTCAAGGAAAAAAAAGAAAAAAAAATAAAGAGAAAGAGCACCAACAAAAACTGGAATCTTGATTCCAGGTCAGAAAAATATATAAAAAATACCAGACAGTAGAGATGAAAGGGACATCATGAACTTTATAAGGCAATAACAGAATTAGATGTTTATAAAAATAGATCTGTACTTTGACTAGACTATGCAAAGAACAAATGTTCTTTCCTCTCAAACATATTTGTATGAGTGAATTCAAATAGCATCCTTTTAAAAGAAAAAATGGCACAACAAACATGATTATTCTTCATTTAAGTTCTCAGTTGAATCGAGAAATATTCATTCTGAACCAAACCTGGCCTAATTATGACATAGTAACATCAGGCAGGCTTTCAGCATGGATATGATATTTTTGTCCAAGTTGTTCACAGTGTACTATTTAGTCACATAATCGATCATCAGCATTTATTCCATGCTTGTGCACCTGTCTGTGGTTTAAGCATTATCTTAAATGTAAGCAGTGTTTCCTGTAAATGAATCATATTTTGTTACTATTGACTAATATTGTAAATTTGAAGTTTCATAATACCCACATCACACATGCCAAGTGTAGCCTACTGGAAAAATTGTTGGCAACAGACACTAGAAGTTCTGGGTTCAAATACTACATATGAATTAGTCATGTGATCATGGGTAGGTAAATGTTCAAGTCCTCCACAATTCAAGCATCTCTTTAATCAATTAGTCAATTAATCAAATTCAATAAATTCACTTAATATTAAGTCTAAGCTCCATCGAAAAATTGTCAAGTTATATTGATGAAGGGAATTTCTGCTAACTGTACCAGGAATCACAATATCAATGAAATCATAGTTCACTCTCAAAAAAGTGTCACTGCTCACACACACATTCATACACACATATGCATGAATAAATATAGCCAAATTTATCATTCTCTCTGGCTGATAAAAATGCAGAAGTAGAAATTCCCTGTGTCATCTTGTGGATAATTTTTCTTCATGGACATGTGACATTGGAGATAATGACCAGTTAGCTGAATTGTGGTACTCTTATCATAGTAAGAATACCATGTCTTGCATTATTACATCATGTTTCATTGCTATTAATTTCTCATTAACCATATGTTTCAATCAGTCATCATATTCCCACTTCCCATATTGTGGCAGAGGAAGCAGTGCTGAGAAAACAGAGGCCCATCATTTGTTTGCATATCTCATTTCAAATGATGATGTGGCTATTTTTCTTGGAAACTCATTTCAGTGACAACAGACATGATGACACTGTATGAGCCTCAAAATCTACATGATGCAACATTTTCATACCTCCTCCTTTAAATATTATGACTTGCCACTGATGATTTTAAGCAATACAAAACATGCTTTGACAAATTTCCCGTTAATAATTGATCGTTGTGAGAAGTACTATTTGTCACAAATAAGTTAACATATTGCATATTTTCTGATCTCCATAGCATTAACATTCAGACAGATGTCCCCCTTTTATTTCCTAGGTTTAAGGCAGGATTTTTTTAAGCAAAGCTGTTCACGGCAAGACCCATTGTGTGTGCACAAAAAGAAAAAAAAAACAAAAACAAAAAAACAAAAAAAAACTGTGTTCCTGCCACTGACAAATAAAGATTGGGCAGCAAAATCATGAACTACTTAGAGAGTTGCTATTTTTTTAAAAGAGCAAAGAAACTAATTTCAGTGTATCAGAGAGATACCAGAAAGGGCACCAAATTTTGTTTTCTTCAAATTTTGAATCAAATATTACAGCCTGAAGTAGAATTTCCATGACTGCCCCCCAACTGATATTGACCCTCTACTAAATGACCTTCCATATATTTTGAATATTTTATTTTTGACTATTTTGAATGTTCCCAATTGTTTCATGTTATTCTTATATTGTAAATATTATGCATTTTATCTTCTTACTGGAAAGGACTATTTCATTTTTGCCTTTGTAGTCTCTACTTAGCACAATTGCTATTAAATTGTTTCACTTGTGTCCATAATCTTATTTAGGGTTTTCTTGACAAAATACTGGAGTGGTTTATTATTTTTTTCTTCAGCTTATTTTACAGATGAAGAAGCTGAGACAAAACTGTCTTGTCTTCAACACAATTAATTACAAAGTCAGCTTCTCCCACTGTAGTTAAACATTAATCCTCAGTGTCTATGTAGCCACCACCCCTGTGAGCAGCAATACAATAATTAGGGACCTGTATCAGCTGCACAAAATTCCCTGTATTATCTTCAATAGTATCTACACACCCTCATTTGGAAATAATCTCTGCAGATATCATAGATAAACTTCACTGTGTGAGTTCTATGCTTTAGCACAGGAGGAGGTAAATGGACACTCCCCTCTTTAACCTACTACTTTTTCTCATCTCATCTACTTTTTTACTTTGTCTTATTTTGCTTTTGGGTAAGAAAGGATGAACCTCACAGGATGACCAGGAACAGATTGGTTGTGATCTGAGTTACAAATCTCATTATTTTTTTTTCGGTTATCCAAACAATTTGACTCTTGAATTTTTCCAATTCCTTCAAGACAACACTCAACTAAAACTGTTTTACACAGAGCTACCAAAGATATCTAAATGGTAAATCTTTCTTAACCTTTGTTTTGACATTTTTGCAGCATTCAATATACCTGAAAATCCTTTGCTCCTGAATTTTAACTACCCTATCTGGGTTGATGAAAGCAATATATCATCTATAAAATATATCATCTATAAAAACTGTCATATTTGAACATTTAATTTTGGAAAGAATTTTTAATCTGTTTAAGGATCTTTCAAATGAAGGGTTTTAGTGGATTTGAACCCACTAATTAAATGTACAAAATGCTGTAATTTTTAATGAGTTTTCAAAACTAACTAGCAATCATCAGGGAAGATGAAAATTTACTAGCTGAATTTCAACAACAACAACAACAAAATCATCATGGATGAATGGGCCCAAAATTTAGTGTCATGATTTAGTAAGTTCAGTCAATATTACATTTCTCTTATTGGGGTCTAACTATTTTGGAGAGATGTTTTGATTTTTTTTTAAACTATGATAACCATTACAAGCAAGTATTAAAATAAAATCAACTTAGACCTAGACTTTCTTATCCCTATATCATAAAAAATAATAACACAATTAAAAATGAATCATATTCAGTAGAGTGACCTCCTAAAATATATTTTTAAATTAGTTGTCACAGAGTAGTTTTTGTTCATTAATATCTTTTCCCCCTAAAAAAATATTTTTATTCTTGGCTAAACCTTTTTTGTTTTTTTTTTTCTATGTGTAAGTTTTATAATATATATAATTAACAGTGAAGTAGTATAGGGCTTGCCAAAAGTCTGTGCAGTTTTAATCTTTAATAAAACTGCATTCAAATTTTCTTAGGACATCTGGTATATTAAATAATTTATAAATTGGTTAAGATAGGGAGAATATGCTTATATTATTTTTGTTGTTTTGGTTTTTGCTGATTTAATTTTTTTTTAAATAGATACCACTGATTGAGGGGAAAGATCGTAGCATATTGAATAGAATTTGGAGGAAGACATAAAGAAGAATCAGACATGAGGAATGAGTGGGCTGCAATTTGAATCATTGGTTGGGGTGATTGCATTGGGTTAATCACAGATCCACTGAATTAAATTAGTATGTGTTTTCTAAAAATAACATTTCTAGATCTATTACTATGAAAATTTAAATGTCTTACTTAGCTAAAATGAGGCTACAAATTAAGGAATCACTACATAGAATTATTAATAACCCTCTTACTTTATTATCCTGTTCCATAAGAAATACAAAAAATTCTCAAAAACTTGCACTGATATTTGTCAATCTTTTTTTTTTAATTTCTTGCCTTTGAGGCTAATCAGTATCATATAACTAATTTTTTGATCACAGAAGCAGAGATAAAGTATCAGAAACAAAAAAAAGAATGTTAATACAGAAAAGCTATTATGACTTATCAATATATTAATATACTTGGATATTCCCAAGATTTCATCAGAGCAAGATCATTTTTTATTACAATTATATTTTAGAGACATTGCTCTATATACCACAGGAAACATACTTTGCTGATTTGCTTGGTCCTATGGAACTGGGCCTATACTCACTCTCAATCATTACAAGGACACATATCTATAAAAGAGATCAAAAGAAAGCAAGTCAATGAAAACACACCAGACCAGTATTATACTTGCTAGTTTCAGAATGGTCCATACTAAAGACTTTCCTTCTTAAAGGCCCAACAATTCAAGTTATTGGATTCATTAATAGCTAACATTTTATAGAAATATGTTTTCAAAATGTTTTACATGTCATTATATTTGATGTTCACAAGAACTTTGAGATAGATATTATGTGATCTATTTTATACATGAAATTTGATCTTAAATAACTTGCTTAATAGGTATCTGAGTCAGTTTTTAAATTCAGGCACAAATGGTTCCAACCCCAGCATTCAATATTACACTGCTGCCATGTTACAAGGTACTTTTATGTATTGTCACATTTTTGCTTTTGTTTTAATATGCCTACACAGGTAACCCAGCCTCTCTTCAAGAGGGAATCATGAAGAAATAAAAGAAGTTTCATTATGAATGAGCACAAATTTATTAACAGCTACTATGTTCAAGGTTCTCTATATACATGCCTATGTACACACAATTACATGTTCATCTGTATTTTCGAACATTCATATATACATAAATTTGTGTGTATGTATTCACACAAAAATATATGCATACACAAAAAAACAAACAAAAAATCACTGTGTCCTTAATAAGCTCATATTCTTCTAAAGTATGCATTTCACAAATGATTATATATAAAATAAAAATAAAATAGTCAGATATTTAAAAAGTGAAAATACCATAAATAAGGGACATGGGGAAAGTCAGAAATGTGGAAAATGCACATTTTGTAGAAAAAATGGACCACAGGGCACTTTGACTACTTGAAGTGGATTAACTTGCAGTCAGATTGGAAGAGTAGCATGAAGTTGAAGTACGAAAAGTCTCAAAAATAAACAGTGAATTTTGAATTTTTATTTTAATTATTTTATTTCATTTATTTATTTTTGGATTGCGTATTTTTAAAATTGAGAGTGGAGAAATACTGAAGTTCTTCAAGGAGTTTTAATATAGGCAGATCTATGCTTATGGAAATGCTTGTTTTATTCCATAAATTTACAATAAAGTTAAAAAATACTATTGAAATATTCCTGGACTCGAGCAGTTTGAATAAAGAAAAGGGGACAGGGAAAAACAAAAGGCCAACAATATCAAAGAAATCAATGAAAATAAGGTGAAGGAAGATGCCCTGCTTCTACCAGATCTCAAACTGTATTATAAAACAGTAATCAACACAATCTGGTACTAAGATACAGAGTAGTAGGTCAGTGTAATAGGTTATGTTGGTAATGCAGAATAGTAAATGATTATAGTAATTTAATTATTGACAAACTCAACAATTCAAGATTTGGGAATAAGAAATAACTATGTGACAAAAATTACAGGGACAACTAGAAAGTATTTTGGCAGAATCTAGTTGTAGACCAATATCCCACACTAGACATTAAGATAAGATCAAAATAAGTATGTAATTTAAAAATAAAAGGTGATGTCATAAGTAAAAGGGACATTTTAACTGTCAGATATTTGAATAAGGGTAGAATTTATGACCAAAAAGAGATAGAGAACATTGGTAGGTATAAATTGAATAATTTTGATTATATCTAATTAAAAAATGTTTTGTACAAAGAAAAGTAATTCAGCCAAGATTAGAAGAAAAGCAGGAACTTTATAGCAAATTTATCTAATAAAACTTCATTTCTCAAAATTAAGTCAAATTTGTAAAAATATGAGTTATTCCTCTTATGGTCAAAAGGTGAATTTGCAGAAATCAAGGCTATCT
>JAJPUD010002528.1:200629-243941 GCA_023553655.1 Myrmecobius fasciatus
AAAAAAAAAGTATTAGCTTTAGAATATTTCTTAATCTGCCTTTCTTAATGTGTATCATACTTTTGAGGAACTAGAATAATGCTTTCATTCAAGAAGAACTTGGCACCAATATCCTTTATCTGGTAGTGCCTACCCCATAAAATTATGTAATATTTACTTTGTATATGTATAGTTTCTTTACCCAATTGAATATAAAAATATTGAAATCAAGGACTTTTTTTTTAGCTTTGTATCAGTAAATCAAAATGCTGCTTTCTCAACTCACAGCTTCCTCTGGTTCTGGGAGTTTTCAAGACAATATCCAAATTTCTTAACTGTCCATAGGCATTACATGAGATTAGAATAATAAACTCTTTCTTTCTAGTGAGATGAAGAACCACCACATTTGCCATCTGCCTTGCCATTTACTCTTTTTAAAAGTTTATTTATTTTTATTATACATTGTTTTAGAATTATGTTGGAAGAGAAAAAGCAGAGCAAATGGGGAAAACCATGGGAGAGAAAAAAAAAACAGAAAAAAGAAGTGAACATGGCATCTGTTGATTTACATTTAGTCTCCTTAGTTCTTTCTCTGGTTGCATTTGACATTTTCTGTCCAAAATCTATTGAGATTCCTTTGAATCATTGAACTACTGAAAAGGACCGAGCATTTCATAGTCGATCATTGCACATTCTTGCTGTGATTGTGTACAATGCATTCCTGGTTCTGCTTGTTTCATTCAGCATCAATTCCTGTAAATCTTTCCATTCCTTTCTATAATCAGCATGCTCATCATTTTTTACAGAACAATAATATTTCATTACCTTCATGTACCACAATTTGTTCAGTCATTCTCTAATTGATGGACATCCACTCTTTTTCCAATTCTTTGCTACAAAAACAGCTGCTACAAACATTTTTGCACATGTGGGTCTTTTTCCCTCTTTATAATGTCCTAGGGATACAGACCCAGTAATGGCACTGCTGAATCAAAGGGTATACACAGTTTCATAGCCCTTTGGGCATAGTTCCCAGATTCTTGTCCAGAATGGTTGGATCATTTTAAAACTTTACTAACACTGCATTGGTAAGCCAGTTTTCCCACATACCCTCCAACATTTATCATTATCCTTTTTGGTCATTTTATCCAATATGAGAGGTATAAGGTGGGGCCTCTGAGTTGTTTAAATTTGAATTTCTTTAATCAATAGTTATTTAGAGAATTTTTTCATATAAGTATAAATGCCTTCAATTTCATCAACTGAAAATAGTCTGTTCATATCCTTTCACCATTTATTAATTGGGAAATGATGTATATTCTTATAAATTTCACAATTATTTATATATTTTAGAAATGAGACCTTTATCAGAAATACTGGCTATAAAAACTTTTCCCCAGCTTTGTACTTCCCTTTTAATCTTGTTTCTGTTGGTTTTGTTTGTGCAAAACTTGTCATTTACCCTTAAGATTCTTCAGCTCTTACTTAAAGTTTTACATACTAATTGAATCTAAACCCCAAGGTTTTTCTTCCCTCCAGTTGAATTTAATATTGAGGATATGAAAAATAAATTCAGACTGCATACTAACCACAACTCCTGGTACCTAATTTAATACTTAATAAAAATTGCCTAATTATTTCAATAATGTCACCAAAACACAGACATTAAACCAGTGTGGTCTCATAGATCATGAAGCAAATAAGACTTTAACATAAAACACAAATAATATAATTTTCTTAAAGAAAAAAAAATTCTTGGGGCAGCTAGATGGTGCAGTGGATAGAGCACCAGTTCTGAAGTCAGGAGGACCTGAGTTCAAATGTGACTTCGGATACGGATACTTAACACTTACTAGCTGTGTGACCCTGGGCAAGTCACTTAACCCCAATTGCCTTATGAAAAAAATTATTTCACCAAGATTTATATTTTTATTTTTATATTATGCATATCTACACTACACTGTGCAGCTAGGTGGCTAGGTAGCCAGAGTGCTGGCCTGCAATCAGGAAGATTCATCTTCCTTAATTCAAATCCAGTCTCAAACACTATTTAGCTATGTGACTTTGGGCAAGTCATCTAACCCTATTTGCCTCAGTTTCATAATCTATGCAATGAGTTCTAGAAGAAAATGGCAAACCACTATTTTTGCTAAGAAAACTTCAAATGACTTCAGGAAGAAGTGAACAAAACTGAAAAGGACTGAACAATAAGACACTTTAAAATATCAAGAAGCAAGAATTTTGACTGAGTTTTTTTTTTTTATATTTCGACACACTTTTTCCCCCCTTTCTTTCTCCTATACTAAGTATGCTGCTTAGCAATTAATAAGTGTTTCATAAATCCTACTTGAGTGACTGATACTAAATTCAGTTTCACTAAAGTCTTTCACTTGATAGTGATGGGGAGTTGACCCAGAGTTTTCAGAAACACAAACTTTCCATATTTATAGTAAAATCAGAGAAGATTTGGTCCAAGTCAAAGTTTAAAATAATTCCTCCAATGTCATTAGATTGATAAAGATTTATTAAGTAGGTCTATTTTGTTCAGGGAAGCATTCTTAATCTTGGGGTTAAAAATTAAGGAAAAATACCATCAATGTCTTTGCCTTGGATTAAGGGAATAAAAGATTTTATACAAGGAAATAAATGCAAAAATAGGCAAAAAAATACATAAAGTAATTTCAATTTGGAAAGGGCTAATATTATGTTTTTAAATTTTTTTTGTCTATTTTTAATTATCCACAGTGAAAGAAAACTCCTTACTTCCTCCAGTTTTAATTTCATTTTTTATGCACTTATAGGAATGAGGAAGATTTTCCCCTAATAATGATTTTATTTTTATCATTCTGTAAATTCTATTCATTGCTATGAGTTATGATTTTTGTTCTATATTAATTCCCCTCTTAGCTTTTTGTGTTTCTGTTTATGCTTTAGTGCTTAGTTGATGACTTAGTAATTTTAAGCTGATCATGGTTTTTCACTGGAAACCTCCCACCATGTGCTTCCTGACTCAATAGTTTGAACTCTATCTATTTTTTTGGAATTAAGCCACTGTAATCAAAGTAAAATAAGTATCTCATGATTTATACCCATGTCAATTTACCTCATTACCACTTTTCCCAAGAGACAAAAGAAATGAGGTAAGGAAGTACTGCTGTAACTACCTTTTATGGCATAGATTTCTGCTAGAGCAATACTTCCCTACTTCCTCACCTAGTATTGTGCAATATAATTACCTAACCTTTCTTGACCCAGTGAGTAATAATAGAAAGTCAAGTTATACTCCTCTCCCTTCACCTCAGCCTGATAGTTAAAGGTGCTTGTACCCTTGAGCAGAATCTTTATCAGTTTTCTGTTCAACATTATCATTTGATAACTGTCTAACTGGAGGAATCTAATCTATATTCTCAAGCTCAAGTACAACAAGGAAATCAAAGAGCAGAATACTCCCAGGAATCTAATAGTCTGAGAACCAGGGTCACTGACTTCCCCAAATTCTAAAGATTCTGGAATTGTTCATTTTTCTGCTATTTTCACAAACTCAAGTCAACTCTCTTTCCTTGATATGATCCCTGATTTGAATTATGAAAGCCCTCAAAAGAATAATATAGCATTTTATAGGACACTTTAAATTTTTTAGATTGCTTTACATACATTTAAAGAAGTAAAAATTGGCAAATTTCATCTTTTGTTTTAGTGTATTTAGAAGGTATGTCATAATCACAAAAGTAGTAAGCATAAAGGCATCCCTTTCAGCAGGGGACGAATCAAGTTGAGGGAAAAAATTAGTTATTGTGATGAAGGCAACAATCCAAAACATTTCCAAAGGACACATGATGAAAATGTTATCCACCTCTAAAAAGATAACTGGGGAACTCTGAATGTAGATTGACACATATTTTTTCCTGTTTTTGTTTTTGTTTGCATTTTTCTAGCAATATGGCTAATATGAAAATATATTTTGCATGATTTCAAATGTATAATTGATATAATTTGGCTTATCTTTTCAAGGAGGCATAAGGTCAAGAAGGAGGGAAAGAACATGAAATTCAAAAATTAAAAAAAAGAATTAATATGAATTTTTAACAATAGGGAAATGTTTAATGAAATAAATAAAAGTATATTTACAAAAAGGCATCAATCTAGTCAGATTCTGCCCAGAAAAAAAAGCAAAGCAAAACAAAATAAAATAACAAAAGTATAGCTTAAGGAATGTAGAACCACCTAATCTGAGCCTATAACTACTTTTTATGTATTTCTAATTACTCTATCCTCATGTATTGTTTCTATTTTTCTGTACATTAACATGGACTTCAAAAAGCAAAGGCAAAATTTAATAAGGAACCCAAGCTGAATTACCTCAGAGCTACAGGTAACTTCTCTTTTTACTAACTATAAAATAGGAGTTAATGTCTTAAGAAGATGAATTTTGGTCCCTAAAAGACAATGCCTCTGGATAAATCAAATATACTTGATCTCCTTTGATGTTTCATATTGTGTCACTTTTCTATTTTTCACATTTCTAAGCTTGCCATGACTTTCCATTTTCTTCAACACTAACTTCTCATAGGATATTCAGAAGCAACTTGATAGTTGAAAGTAGAAAGATTTTGTGAAATGTGGGCTTGAACATCAATTCTTCTACTTACTGCCAATATGACAAGTCAAATAACTTAACTGCTTTGGGTTTTACTTTTTTTGAGGGGGAGTGGACTCTAGAGATGAATTCTAACTTCTCTTCCAATTCTAGATATGAGATGCTATGAGGAATTTTCCATTTCCATTTTATTTTTTTTCCACAAAATATTCTCATGCTACAAATCTTTCAACAAGATAAAATAAATTTGAACTTTTGGTCTTCTCCTACACATCACATTTATTCATCAATTTATATAAATCAACATTGAAATTCAAAATAGATAAATCATAAAGGTTTTTCATCATTTTCACCTCAAATCCAGTGAAAACCTTTTCTCAAAACCAATGTCTCAGTCTTGGTAATCATAACAGAAGGTAGTGCATATGGCCAAACTGATTTTCTCCTGCCACAATAAAAATTATTTTTATTTTTCAATATGTGGAAAGAGAGACTATAAGTTGTACCTGAATATTCAGTTAAGCACAAACCAAAACAAAATAAGGTCACTACTAGGATCTGTGCCAGGTTCAGAGTCTGAGCTCTCACTGACTCATTGAAGCCAAATTCTATGAACCAGAGAGGCACATAATTAAAACATGCTAATCCCCATCATTAAATGTGGCTTTTTATATCTAGCATCTGGTAATTATCTGAAATCTACCCTGGTGATATGCCGACCAACAATCTGGAGAGCAAATGATACATGACACTGCAAATGGACAATGAACTAGGCTCATAACTAAACAGGGTAAGTGAGATGGACTGGATTTCCTTAGGAAAGTTCAATAACTTGACTACTTGATGATACTATCCTTTTCTCTACTGCAAATCTATCCAATGTTATTGTTTAGCTATGAGGTACAGAAGTCTACAGTCTTCAAAAAATTTAAGAATCAACTCAGGATCTTGCAAAGACACTTGATAGTCATGAGTAGGGTGCAAAACGTTACAATAGTGAGTTAATTAAATAGTAAAAGAAAGTTATAGACAGCTAGCATTCTCTACTGGAATCTTCTTTATATTAAGATCCAAGAACTGTGAATGGATCCAACCATTCTGGAGAGCAATTTGGAGCTACGCTCAAAAAGTTATCAAACTGTGCATACCCTTTGACCCAGCAGTGTTTCTACTGGGCCTATATCCCAAAGAGATCTTAGAGGAGGGAAAGGGCCCCACATGTGCAAGAATGTTTGTGGCAGCGCTTTTTGTAGTGGCAAGAAACTGGAAACTGAAGGGATGCCCATCAATTGGAGAGTGGCTGAATAAATTATGGTATATGAATGTTATGGAATATTATTGCTCTGTAAGAAATGACCAGCAGGACGATTTCAGAGAGGCCTGGAGGGACTTGCATGAACTGACGCCGAGTGAAACGAGCATAACCAGAAGATCATCATACACAGCAACAACAGTATTACATGATGATAAATTCTGATGGACATGGTTCTCTGCAAAAAAGAATTGTCTCAAACCAGTTCCAATTGTTCACTGAAGAAAACCATATACACCCAGAGAAAGGGATATGAAATATAGACCACAACGTAACATTTTCATGATCTCAATTGATATTTGTTTGCATTGTGTTGCCTTTCTCTGATTTTCTTTTTTTTTCTTGTAGATAGGATTTTTCTTGCATAACTTGTCCAGTATTTCAACATTATTAGCATGTAGTGGACTTCCTGCCATCTAGGGGAGGGGAGGGGACTGGGGGTAAAATTTGTAATGGAAAGCTTTGTAAAGATCAATGCTGGGGAACTACCTATACATATGTTATACAAATAAAAAGCTTTAATAAAAAATTTAAAAAAATATTAAGATCCAAGAAAGATCCTTTGTAAATCATGGAGCTTTACGATTATGAATAAATGAGAGGAATTCAATAAGGGTTATATAGGCTATATACAATCATGAATTTGCAGTACTGAAATGAATACTCAAATCTATGGGTTCATATATCCATTGTAGAATTTGAGCATAAAACAGGAAAAAGGGAAAAGTGTTTAATGTTAAAATTGCAAGAAGTATGCTTTGACTTTAAAAATAAACAGTTAATATCATATTATTTTGTCATTTTCTATAGGGAGAATCATAATGGGATAAAAGACATTTACCTCAGCACCCAATAAAGTCTCCAGACCTTTCACCTTCCTTTGTTATTAACAGGTATGGAACTAATCCATTATGTGGGAATCCCTTTTGAAAAGCTTTCATCAATAAAGTACATTAAAAGATTTTTGTGGTTTTAAAGTGAGTGTTTTTAAATGGTAGGCATCTATCACAAATGAAGGTTTTCTCAGTTTACTTAATGAGTTCCCACAAACTAGATTCACCCTACTGCATCAGCATCTTCAGGATGTTTGATATAAATAATGAAAAAAAGATTAAAAGAATAGAACTAATATAACAAACTGTAAGTATTGTTAGTGGAAGATAAGTAATCTAAATAAACTCAGAAACATACGTGTACTATTGCATTTTCTTGGTGAAATTACATTTACATATTCCTGAAATTTATAAGTAAAGACCTAACAGTGCATAGAAAAGAAACTGGGCTGAGACTTTTCTGTTTAACAATACTCATTCTTTTATATGAGTGAAATATATTTAAGGAAAAGTTTTAGGAACAACCCTATATTACACACATATTTCTCTCAACTGAGAAAAAGTATTAAAATTTGAGTCCACTATACAAAGGAATGGGACAGTGAGGTGGTGTCAGAGCAGGAGTCAAGAAGACTCATCTTCCAGAGTTCAAATCCAGCTTCAGATACCTACTTGCTGTGTGACCCTGGAAAAGTCACTTAATTCTGTTTGCCTCAGTTCCTCATCTGCAAAACGAACTAGAGAAGAAAATAGAAAAACCACTCCAATATCTTTGCCAACAAAACTCCCTAATGGGGTCATGAAGAATTGGATATAACTGAAGTGACTAAACAACAAAAAGACAAGGAACCAAAGTAAAGGGAGCAGATAGGTTAGAAGAATTTCTCCAGCTTGCTTTTCTCATCAAAATTAAATAAGGCAGGGCAAAAGTGACTATGACAAAAAGCTAAACAAAATGAAATGATTAAATAATACTGAAGGGTAAGAATAAAATAGTGGAACACAAATATTATCTGGGGTTGAGTTACCACTCATAAAGTGCAAACATAATTATAGGAATATTAAGTATAGCATCATCTGGCATTGACTCTTATATCCTCTGCTCTCGTAAAAGATGATTCATCAAAGACTTTGAATTCAATGAAAACATTTTTAATCATTTAAAAAAGGTTTAGGAAATGAAAGTCAATTTATGTAGTCTAACAGAGTACGATTACTCTGTAATTTTAATGCCATTCCCTGCCAGAAAATTTTTCCAAAAAGATGAGCAGAGCCAGAGGCACCAAGAATATCCTGCAGACTGTCTTGCTACTATTCAGAACCCTCTGCAGCAAATTGTGGAATACCATTATGTAAAGCCTGATATAATGCCTGATGAAAAACCTGGCATTAAGTTCCATTTGTCATTGTGGCTAACACAAGAGGAGAAAAGTTTTATTTCAACCTAACTCATTAAGATGTCACACTTGTAACAGGGACCTCAAAAAATCTCCTTCTGAAATGTGAATGAAGATCAAAAGAAGTAACAAACAGCTGAAGAGTTATTAAGGCATCATGCACTATAGTGATTCAAATTCTCTCTCAAGTATAATGTACACTATCTTATATGGAAACAATTTGCTTTTTATGTTTATGTCTTCAATGCCTAGCCACAGAAATCAATTAGTAAATGTTTGTGTAGTTGAAAGTAATAGGAATGGTGCTATTCAGATCTCTAAACCACCCAGACTTTGGGCAAAAGAAAGGCCCCTAACTTGGTCTGATTCTCAGGATAGGGAATAACAGCAACATCTTAAACCCTGAAGCAAAAGGGAGGCTTCCATAGTAAAGGAAAGGATCTTAAGAAGAATGACCAAAGATGAAGCCTCTATGAGAAGAGAAGTAATCTTAGCACTAATTTCTGGCACTCTCTATTTCTCTTTGTTTTTATATATATAGATATATTATGTATGTATATAGACACTTATACTTGCATACATGCATAAATACACATTTATTTACATACACACACATATATATATAGGTGTTTATATATATATATATATACATATGCACATATATATATGCATATATATATATGAGGAATGACTTGCGAACTAAATAGTTATTACTCAGAAAATCCTACAATAAATATCCCAGAAAAAAAAGAATGAACATCTTCTATATATAATTAATTAGAATTCCTAGAATAACTATGCAAAGAAGCTTTCCTTAAGAGTTAAATAATATAATAAAGAAAATGAGATCAGTGGAGAAGAGAAATGGACAAGGAATTAAGAGCTTTGCACAACAATTACAACTTACTATACTAACAGATTCCCTAAAATTTAGAATGAATCAAATAGCATATAGAGCAACAACTTTAAAAGGCATCCAAAAATGCTAAAACACTGTCAAATGAAAAGAAAAAAAAACCTAAATTTGAGAAGTGTCTCATAAAAATAACCAAACTGGAATATATGTCAAGGAGAAATGATTTAAAAATAAGTAGACTATCTGAAATATATGATCAATTAATTTTATCAGTTTTTTTTTCATTCTCACCAAAAACATAAACCAAAGAATAAATAAAAAAAAAAAGAGTTGTGAACAATAGAAGGATGGACTATGGGCTCTCTTTGGTGATCCAAATAAGAAGATTGGAAAAATTAATGTCATCTTGGACTCTAAGTCAACAGCATCATTTATTGGAAAATTAGTCATCTCTCATTACAGTACTCATAAGCAATAGGGAAAAAAGATAACAAGGAAAGGATTGAAATCTATTTCTCAAATCTATGATAGAGAATGAGGTTGTCACAAAATTCTAGAAGTTCATTGAGAAGTACCTTCAAATTAAGTCAATATATCCTAAGACTGCAGCTTGCAGCACAATTGATTACTAGGAACTAAAAATACCTGGTTGGGCATTCTCTCTGCTAGTGAAATTATAATTGTTGACCAAAATAAATGACAGGAAGGTGAGTCCTAAGAGCTGGCTTTTTGTTACCTTCACTATAAAGGTGTTAATAGATGATGATCCTGAGAAATATATTGGACAATATGAATTAGAGATAAGAAAGGAAAGAGGTTAAATGCTTATAAGACTATAAGAGGGGCAGCTAGATGGCATAGTGATTGGAACACTTGGCCCTGAAGTCAGGAGAACCTGGATGCCAATTTGGCTTCAGACATTTAATAATAGGTATATGACACTGGGTAAGTCACTTAACTCCAATTGCCTCATCAACAAAAAAAAATCAAATGAGAGAGACTGAGGAATAATTATATATATACATCTGTGTATATATATATATATATGTATATATATATATGTGTGTGTATGTGTGTGTATGTATATGAGAAGTTATACACACATATTCTTAACTTTTTTATTCAAGAAAAAGAATTAAATGCAATGGACATTGTAAGAAATAGATAACACGCAAAAATAAAATTGATTATATTTAACAGATTGTAAATAATTTTCTTTGTTCAGCATATTATTTTTCATTAAATATTTCCCAATTTTACCTAAAATTAACTTTAATTTTTTAAATATTTAGTTCCAAATTATCTTCCTTCTTCTCAACCCTCCCATTATAAGAGAAGGCAAGCAATATGATATATATTATATATGTGGTCATGAAAAACATATGAAAATACTTTGCTAGAAGTGGGAGTCACTCCTAAATTATTTTTCTGTGCATAGTCAGACCACAAACTTGCTGCACATTGAAAAGGTCAAAATTATACCAAAAGCTAAAAAGAAACAAACAAATAAAAAAACAAACAAACAAACAAATGATTTTAATAGGAAACTGGGGCAGCTAGATGGTGCAGTGGATAGAGCACCAGCCCTGAAATCAGGAAGACCTGAGCTCAAATCTGATCTCAGACACTTAACATTCCCTAGCTGTGTGACTCTGGGCAAGTCACTTAACCTCAATTGTCTCAGCAAAAAGCAAAAATAAATAAATAAATTAAATAAAATAAAAAGGAGACCAAATTGATATAATTTTATCAATCTTGTTTAAACATTATTGATGATGAAAAATGTGATACACTTGGGGAAACAGACAACAATAATTTGCTATAAAATGATACAATATAAATTAATTACCATAGCAATGAGAACAAAAGAGTATAAAAAGCAACTTACCCAGAACAAAGTTTACTGTTTATAAGCTCAGAGACAAAGCATTATTGGGTAACATCAGTAAAAAATCTCAATTTTCTTTTGTAAACTACTGTGGAGAAAGATGCTAAAGGATTATGAGCACTGCTGCCTCTCATAACCTATAGATGTAGTGAAGAATGAAAAGAGTGTAAAGAAATTTTAGTAAAAGGCCCAAATATGCAAAGTCATCTAAAGGAAAACTGAGGATGAAAATGGAAGGACAATAAAACCGTTAAAAAAAAAAAAGAAAAAGAAAGTCAGTAATATTTTATAACAATTTTTTTTAACTTTCAAGGACAGTGGAACCAGTACAGTAGCAGATTTATTGGGGGGGGGTAGTAAACATGGCATTAAGCAGATCAAAAGTAAAGAAAGCAGCTACATTAGACCAAATATATGTAGAAGAAATGTGTTCTGGAAGTATAACAAATGTAATACTACAAGGAACAAATCTTTCACAAGGTTAATAAAGTAGGAGGAGATAGGAAAGCTGTTGAAAAAAAAAAATAGCCCTTTATGCATATGAAAAAAGTCCAATCAACAATTACCTTTTTAAATGAGAATCCTTCTATCCAGCATGCTCATCAGCAGTCCTCTATAAATAGTTAGCAGGTTGCCATTTTGGTTTGAAATATAAAGAGATTAAATGACTTTCCATAACTCTTACGCCTAATAGATATCTAAGACAGGTTTTAAACCAGTCCTTTCTGAACCCAAGTACAGAAATATGTCCACCGAATCTTACTGTGTTCTCTGTACAATGGCTTTGTTGTATCAATCTATGCAATCTGTATTATTTTGCTAGTCTTGAACATGATAAAATAATTTATATAATAAATTGAATTGTATTTTAAGTGGTCATTGTAGAATTTACAATTTAAACAATTTAATAACCTGACCTTGATATTACTACTCTTTTCCTACCCCCTCAACTCCCACTCTATCTCTAAAAGCTTTATAGGCACAGGGATGAGATAAAGCTTTTTCTGCAATTCTTTCCTCTATGTATAAGAGATACCAGCATTCTAAAATTCTGTTAGAAATAATAAAAAAGAAGAAAATTTATTTTTATGAAAGCAATGAAGTGGTAATATGTCTTGGGAGGTAAGGTTAATAAAGTAGGAAGAGAGAACTGGATGCCAAATGCAACCATTTAATCCTCAGAATATTGTCTATAACAACAAATGTAAGCCCTCTGTGTATTTTGGACCTATGACTATTTTGTTCCTAGTGTAAAATGTATTTATCACATCACTATGCTCTATCATCTAATTAAATGATGAATGTTGCCTTACAGATTTGACATTGAAAAATTCAGTGACTTACTTTTTGGTGTTGCCTTTATAGATATCATAAATTTAGAACTATATGTAGTACAGAAAAGAACTAAACATTTTAGCACTTTAAAATGCTTCTGGGTAATAAAGATACCTTGCCAAAATCCTGAAAGCATAACATAAGGGCAATGCAAAGCATCCTTTAACAGATGATAGGTTCACACAGCTAAAGTTGGAAGCGGGGTGAAGAGGGAAATCTTAGAGTTTTTTCAGTTCAATATCTTCATTTTATAAATGAGGAAATTGAGACTGATAATTTGGGCAACTTTTTCAAAATTACACAGTGATCAAACAAGGATTCAAAACATCTATTCCATATCCATATTTAGCAATCATTCTTCCATTAGATTGTGAGGGTCTTGAAGATATAGATTCTCCCCCTCCTCTTCCTTGCATCCTCAGCAATTAATAAATTGTTTATCATATGGTGTGTACTTTAATAAATGCTTGTTAATTTGACTTGACTCATCCACATTGCCTCCTGCCTTCTTTAATTGCTGGCATTAAAGTAATTTTAACACTAAATCCTGGTTACATTATATCACTTCTCAGCCTCAGTTTTCTTATCTATTTTTTTTGTAAATAAAAAGCTTTTAATAAAAATAAGTTAAATTTTCTTATCTATAAAATAGTTAACAATCTTATACTACCTTCCTTGTGGAGCAGTTGTGTAGAACCATTATATAAATAAAAAGTACTATATCAATTTAAGTTCTTCATACTCTAGAAAATATGTAAAGGATCTGTGGTGTTGCCAGCATGGAGAACACCCAATGTATGCATACCCTTCAGCAATGTTCTTTGCAATCAGTTTACAACATAATAGATTTGTCCTGAATTGTTACTTGAGACACACAAAGGTTAAGTGGTTTGTCTAGGGTAAAATAACTCTTGTCAGAGGCAAGACTTGAACCTGGTTTTCCAGACTACAATTCTGACATTTGATCACACTGTGCAGCAACATATATTTATTTGTTGTAATTCCAAATAAGATGTCAAATTTTCTCCAAGATTAAAATGGAATCATCTTCTTTACATGAGGTTCAACTCTGACTCTAGGACTAGTATCAAATTATTAGCCTATTTAGTAGTGGTAGATAAAGCACTGGGTTTGGAATCAGGAAGACAATTCATGAACTGAAATTGGCTTCAGATACTCACTGGCTTTGTGACCTTGGACAAAACACTTAACCCCATTTGCCTTAGTTTTTTATCTGTAAAATGAGCTGGAGAAGGAAATGGTAAACCATTTCAGTAGATTTGTCAAGAAAAAGTCAAAGAAACTCAACAACAATAATCATTCCCAATTTTCTTCCAATAAAGGGAAAATCAAATTGAGCCAATTACTGGGGGCTGTTAGAAGAAAAAATGAGGTTATAGAGAGCATGTAGTCCCTTAGCACTATGACTAGCAATAGCAAGGAAATAACAATTATCAGCCTGAAGAATAAAAATATCCAGTTCTCTGAGGCTATTAGAGATATGATTTCCATCTTGAAAACTCAACACTAGTTTATTGAAGGTACCAGAATCAAAAAAGAACACAGACATTGGAAAGAAGTTATATCAATCTGCTATTAGTGAGTGATTTAAGGAAATTTATCTCACCTTTTACATGACTAAGGAGTGAGAGAAGCATATTAAAGAATAGTGAGCAATCTTAAACCATTGGCAAAATCTAGGGTTTTTTGGAAGAAGGAAAATTTTGTCCTCGGACATGCTAAGGCTACTTTAATAGATACTGAGAACTCTTATGCTATACATACACAAGCACACACACATATAAATAGTTAAGATTTCAGATATTAATTCCTAATATTCAAAAGCAAATTTGTCACCTTTTCTTCTATAATTTGATGGTGCATTTGATTGAACACTGGACCTGTAGTGACAAAGACTAAATGCATGCTTGACCTCAGACACTTAATAGCTTTTTGATCCTGGACATATTACATAAACTCCCTATGACTCAATCTCCTCAACTGCAAAGTGGGAATAATTAAAGGACCAATCTCCCAGGATGATGGTAATGATGACAATGAGATACTATTTGTAAATCACTCTGCAAGCAATAAATTTCTGCTTTCAATTTCTTTATCTCTTTTTGAGCCCCAGGAGTGATCAAAATTTTGGAATTATTGGTTACTTTTCTCTTTCCCACAGCCCCATTATGTAAGTATCAAGTCCTATGGATTCTAACTTAGCAATATTTCTCACCTGTTTTCCCCTCCTTTTTATTCAATTAATCACTTGAGTCTAATTTAAATCTTCATTAACTATAACCACAAGTAACTGCCAACATAATTTGGAAAATATATTTATTTTCATAAAAATATATGATTTATAAGAACATGTATGAATTAAGTTGACCATTATTTTATATGAATTAATAATAATTTGAAAATTAAACTTAATTTCTCATATATTAATATTGATCAATGTAACCCACATAATCAAAAGCTTTAGGAAGCTTCTTTAGTAACCATATAACCAGTTTTCTGTCTTCATTTCATAGTTCGATCATCAATCAATATTTCACATAGCCCTAAAATTATCTTCCTAATGCATATTTTGAATGTTATTTTCAACTCCCAGACCCATCAGAAATTATTTCTTGTTCATGGGATGAAATTATTAATGTTCTAGCCTAATATTTAAGTCACTTTTCCCTCACTAAAAGTGAGGGAGAGAATGGGTAAATGTGGCTCCAATGAAACTTTCCATACTTATTTCATGCATGCACTTTGGATTTCAAACAAAATGGGACACAAATTGTTGCCTGATTTCATATTACAATATATTTATTATTGTCATTATCAATGATATCAAGATTATAGGGATAATTATAATAGATGATTGTGATAATTAACATGTATGTATTGCTTTAAGTATTGTAAGTTATGTACATAAGAACCCTGTGAATTAAGAACTATGGTTTTTATTCCCCCTACATAGTTGAAGAAACTGAGTCTCAAAAACCATCTAAGGTCATACAAAACAGTATTAATGACAGGATTCAAACCCATACCCTCTTTTCTTTAAATTCAGTAACCTGTCTACTACACTAGTGGTTGTCAAACTTTTGTCTCAGGATACCTTTATATTTTTCAACATTATTTGTAAACCCCAAAAGCTTTCTTTTATGTGAGCCAATGTACTAGTATTAAATGCATTGGAAATTAAAACTTCTATTCTAAATTGTTAATTTATTTAAAATTGTAAACTCATTCCAAGTTCATACAAATAAATCATTTTATGAGAATAAATTTATTTTCCAAACCAAAAAAGATTGAGAAAAATGGCTTTGTTTTACATATTTTTCACTTTTCTTTTCAATATCTTTCATTAATGTATGGAAGTTCATATTTCCTTCTGCAGTCAATTTGTTGCAATTTAGTTAAAGTATTTGAAGAAAATCCAGCCCTATAAAAATAAGTATATGGATAAGGGAAAGGTATTTTAATGGGCAAACAGTATCTCAGGGTTATTATGAAAATAATTTTAACCTAACAACATTACCAAGAGTCCACAGACCATATTTTGAGAATCACTGTGCTATGCCATATTGTCACCACTAGCAAGAGGACAGGCTGTTCCACATGAGTGAAATGTAATCCTCCCACAATTATGTCTGCTATGATTCTCTTTGCCCAAGGCCCAATTTAACAACAAACTTCTCTATGAAACATTCCTTGATTCCTTCAATTTAATTTATATTAATCTTCTTTAATTTTATAAGAATATTTTTTTCTGGATCAACTCATCCTTTCTTATCACATTCTACATTATATCATATTTATGTCTGTTATTTTATGTTCCTTGAAAAAGAAGGTTCATAGAATCACTTTTGTGTATATTATAATGCCTTTCACATAGCAGATGTAAAATGAGTATTTGGTGAATGAAGTGAAATAAAGCCTCAGTGGAAATTGATTCAATGATTTAATATTTTCAAACTAATTTTAATTTCAAAAGAGTTCTTTGGTAACCCAAATAAGATAATTCCTAATGTTAAAGAGATAGACTGAAACCTGGCCTTAGAACTAGAAAGAGATGAGATCAAATCCTGCCTTTGAAAAACATTGGTTATGTGAACCTGGACAAATCATTTAATTGCTCCTTAAAATTTGTCTAAAACTGTGAGTTGCAGGGATGGTGCTCACCTACATTGGTAAGGGAAATTTCTTCACCTAGGAATTCCCTATAATGATAAAATTATGTGCCCAGTCCTTATCTCTATCCCTAAACTTTAATGTCAAAAATTAAATATGTAGTATTACAATATGATACTGAAGTATCATTGGTGTGACAATTTTGGACAAGAAAAACAACGTGAAGTTCAACTTCTTATTGTCTAAGAATGACAACTGTCCATCTCATAATAACACCAGACTAGAGTAGCCAACACTTAATTATAATATCTGACATTTATATAATACTCTTTTATAAAGTATTTTATATAGATCCATCTAGGTGAGTAAATGATAAAGGGGATATGATAGTGGACTTAGAAAGTCTGGAAGGCAATTTTTTTTTTTTAAATAAAAGGCATTCACTAGGTATTTGACTTTGGGCAATTATCTTAGCCATCTTTCATTTGGCTTTAAATATGGTCTCCCTAAAGCAAAGGTCTGATTACATCACCCTCATATTTAATAAATTCCAGGGCCTATGCATCATCTCCACAAAACCCTTTAGCTTCTAAAACTTTCTAATCTGTCCCTTCTTAGCTTTTTCCAGTCTTATTACAATTTGCTACTCACAACCCTTCACATACTCTACGATGCAGTGGTACTGGCTTCCTTCCTGTTCCTCATTTAGAACATTTCATCTCAATCACATTTTCACTGATTGTGTCCAAGGCATGAAATTGTCTACCTGTTTATCACTGCCTCCTAGCCTCCTCCAGATTATACCTATATTTTCACTATTCCCCTCAATGTCAGTGCCTTCCCTCTAATATTAGCTCCACTTTATTTTGAATATATCTTGTTTACACATAGTAATTTGCATGCCTCTCCCAATAAAATGTAAAATCTATGTGAACAAGGATGTTACTTTTTGCTCATTTTGGGGAGGGGGTTTTTGGGGCAGATGGGAAGTTTTCTTTGTATGTCTAGTAATAAGTATGTATGTATCCGACACTTAAATATTGACAACCACTCTGCTATAAAATAGGGATAATAACAGCACCTTACTTATAGGGACATTGAGTGCATAAGAGGAGAAAACTTGTTATAAAGTACTTTAGAAAACTTAAAGCATTATTTAAGTGCTAGTTATCATCAATATTATCATTAATCATCTCATCTCTTTCCCATTATAACCCTTTTCATTTAGAAACTACTACATTATCCCCACTTTACAGATAAGTAATGTGTCTAAAAGAGATACAGTTGCCCCAGGTCATAATGGTCCTAATTGCCAAAAGTAGGATTTGAACAAAGGTTTTACCTGAGAGAAATTTTTACAATTTTTCTGCTCTACCATACTACTTATATATATATATATATATATATATTTTTTTTTTTGGTTGAGGCAATTGAGTTTAAGTGACTTGACCAGGGTCACACAGCCAGGAAGCATTAAGTGTCTGAGGCCAGATCTGAACTCAGTCTTCTTGACTTTAGGGCTGGTGTTTTATCTACTACACTAACTAGATGCCCCTATACTACCTATCTTACAAGTAATTAGATGCTAAAAGTTATATGAAATGTTCATGTGATTTGAAACAGAGGAAATTATCTTTAATATTTTCTTGATAAATTAAAGTCCAGTAATACTTATAATTTGCTTCAAAATGCTTCCTATGATCTTAAAGTGAAAATAAAATGAATGTGTGTATATATGTATGTTTATATGTGTGTGTATGTGTGTGTATGTGCTAGTGCAAACATCCACATGTACATGTGATAGCGAGAGGGAGTGTGGTTGGAGAGATAAAAGCTTTCTTTGTCCAAGGTAGAAAATGTGATGAAAACATTCATTCACCATGGACAGACCAATCAATAAAAAAACATTTATTAAATACCTACTATGTACTAGGCACTATGCTAAGCATTATGAATGAAAGGAAATGCTAAAGTGTAGTCCCTGCCCTCAAAATTTAGTGGAGAAGAAAACATTTTTTTAAAGTTCAGTATATTCAGTATGAAGGAGAGATCATCTTAGTGGTATGGTAACAGTGGGGGAGGGGAAGAGAAAAGAATTAGTGGTAGCAGTATGACAAGACTGAAGCAGTAACCTCTCTAATGGTAACAAGGAAATTATAATGTTTTACTCTCCCTAAAGAGCCCATTTACAAATTGATTTCAAGTCAAACATAAAGAAAATTATGGGACTTAAAGTCCTAGTGCATGTGGGTAACTTTGTATGGTCAATTTTAATAAGTGAATGATGCATTCCTCCTCAGCTGATAATTCAGATTTCCTAGCAAGCCATCACTGCAGGGGAGCGGAAAAGGCAGTCTAAATAAGGGTGAAAATGTATCCTTTACAAAATATGGCACAAATACAATCCCTTCTCCCTTTCAACATTAAATGTTCCCCTTGGATTACTTCTCCCATCTGACACATTTCATGGACAGTTGCCCCAGTGATAATTAGTGGAATGACAACAGTTATTATAAGCCCAATCCCCTATCCTGAAGACAGATAGGATTGCTTATGGATACTTAGGATCCCTATAATGTCCTCCAAGTACTTCCTCACCTAATCAATGATGCTTGAAATTTTCTTAGCAAAGAAAAAAAAAGGATTTCATTCTACAATGAGCAATCACGTTTAAAATGTATAGATCCCTTGGCAAAGGATGGTAGTGGTTTAAATTCAAACTATGGTGTACATGACTGATGGATCATTTCTTAAGCACTCATTTTGATCCAGTGGAGGGCACTAGAGCAATGAGCAAGTGAAGTAAGGTAAGAAGAAATAGGTATGACAGAGGTCATCTGAGGAGAGAGGGAAAGTCTAAACAAATAGAAGAGGGACAAAAACAAACAAAAAACACCACCTAGTTCAAAATTTGGCAAGTGACTTTTTTTCATAATTCCCATCCTATGTAGCAACCTTCGAGCTTAATTCATTATTTTACTAATGATATTTGGAGGAAGAGGAGAATTACAGAATATTAGCATTTGAAGATAACTTAGGACTTCCTCATTTAACATCGTCTGAAAAATAATTACATCTGCAGGTTATCTAACAATATCCCACCCATTAGAAAGTGAACCCCTTAAAAACAAGTGCTGTGATAATTGTTTCCTTTTACTCAGAGTTTAGCACATGCTTCAAACATAGTAGGCAATTAAATATTTAATTTATTCAGTATGCATGCATGTATTTATTTATTCATCCAGTCAGCTTTTGTTGAAAGACCTTCAATGAGAAGATGCCCCAAAAGTTATTATTATTGTTGCTGTGTACACCTAAGGCAAAACATTCGATTTTGAACTCTACTTGTTGGAAAGCATTTATATTGTTTACATTTATCCATTTACAACTTATATTCTTGACTCCAAATTCTAGCTTTTCAGGCCAAACATATACCAATCCTTTAAATATTTAAAGACATTGATTTCTGATTTTTCCCCTCTCCAAGTTAAACTTCTTGATTTCACATGAACTTAAGGCTCTTCCTGAATCATAACGACTTTATGATGGATCCTCAGCAACATTTTACTCAATGTATCATAAGCAGAATGGAAAACAATAGTCCAGTTGCAGTCTATACAAGGTACTATTCCTTTTTTATTTCTAGAATTTATTTCTGTCTCTTTATTGAACCTAAAGTTGTATTTGTCATACAGTTGAGAAATGCTAAGCTTGTTTTCCACTAAACACACCAGATATATTATACAAAGGCTGCTTTTAATGTGTATATCACAATCCTGTACTTTTCAAATTGATTTTTTGAATTCTAATATAATGCTTCATTTTTTCTCAATTTAATTATCTTGTCTGACTCATCCAAAAATCTTAGTCCATCAAGATTTTTTTTAAAATTCTGACCATCACCTACTGTGTTGGCTATCCTTTCTAGCTTTCTGGCTGATAACAAAGTTAAATCAAGATGATTGATAGAATATATTCATCTTTTAGTGGCTGATTGCATCAGTGTTACAGCCAGAGATAGAGCACAGTTCTCCTAATTCCCAGGTGAGTTCCATTTTTGCTACACTTTTTGTATAATTTAGAAGTTATCAGCATGTCAAAATATCATCATTTTATACTGTATTATAGAATTTTATTAAAATGTAAAAATCAAATTATGAATACTAATTCTCTTAAAGTAAATGACTTTAGAAATTAAATTGTATTCCAGAGAAAAATTCTGCTATCTGAAGAACAGGTCATAGATAGATAGATACACACATATGAAGGATTTAGTGTTATAATAAAATATAATAAAAATTTACAAATTTAAGCAGACACATTAATGATATAAATAGTTACTGTGCATATGGCAATTAGCTATAAACAGTAAGCTGTTCTCATAAATGATTTTAATCAATATTACATGCAACCAACCAAGATTTTAGCTTTCCCCTTTTCTTAGCTCTATTATGTCTTTATATACCACCAAGGTTGAAAGTTTTCCCTAATGCACTGAATACTTTAATACTAATCACACAGTTCAATACTTCACACATTCATTAAATCACGTATAAACACACTCATTAAAAAGCAAAAAGCCCTAGATTTGGTTCCCTAATCATCAGGGTCCTCTGCTCCCCATATTAAATTTAATAAAATTCACAAAGTACCCAGAGAGCATAGAGCTCTGTTGAGGGTGCTGAAGCAGGTCACCATTTAAATAAAATATTTTTGAATATTAAAAGCAGATTATTATTATACCTACCCAAGTATTCCTTATGGTCAATATCAGATCATCCCTTTGTTCTTCCCTTCCCTTCTCAAAGATACATGTTCTCTGCCCTCTCCTACATTTCATTTGAGAGGATGAATCATTCACCCTGCCAGAGTTTGAGTGCTAATTGGCCCCCAATTCTTCAGGTGTATCCCCTCCTCCTCCAATCTAGGATGAATAAGCTTTAGTCCCAAGGTCCAAATTCCTTGATCCTACTTCCCAATAGTTGGCCTTGCTAGACTCAGATATGTGGTTCATAGATACATGTATGATGATAAGCATCAGTTCCAAACAGTTATCAGCAGAAGAGAACTGTGGCATACTAGCTTCCTAGAGTAGAATCTTTGAGAACCATTATCTTGGATTTGCTGAGAAGTAAACTAATTTGATTTGGATCTCACAGCAAAGGGGAGGACTTGATCCTAACACTTCCTAACTCCAGAATCAATCTGCCTTTTCCAAGATGCAACATTGTTTCTCATTAATAACAGCTTGCTAATAACCCAACTTTACAAATAAGGAAACTGAGGCAAAGAAAATTTAAACAAATTATCAAGTTGACAAAGGTAGTATATATATATATATATATAAGGTAAAATCATATCTTTCCAATTCCAACTATGGTCTTTCCACTGTGAGAATCTGCCACTCTAAATTGAATTTTTTTCAGTAAAGATATTTCTTTAAAAAAAAAGAGAACTAAAAAAATGAGAGAACTGAAAAATATGCTAAGCTACATATAACACTGATAAAAATTAAAAAACCTTTGGGAATTTCAAATATTCATGAAATATAAAATCAAATTTAAAATCATACATGGAAAAATGATTTCTGTGACTAAATTTAACACAATAGAACATAAAAAATCAGAAGGTCATATTATGTTCTAAAAGAGGTCACAAGATAGAATAAATGGAATTAGAGCGTCAGGCCTGTTAGAGAATCCAATAGCAGCAGATTCACTCAGAACACTGGTAATTACATATCTCCATAGCATCTTTCCAACAAAACAAAAGTACCACCTTTCCTAAGGGAAAATTTGTCACAAAAATAATGTACACAGAGTTAACCAAAGAGGTATAAATATTTGGAGAAAATAGATTCTTTTTTCCAGCATAATTGCTCCAAGACTAAAATGGTATGGGGGATGGAATAGGAAAGTGATTTTTAAATTTCAACAATCCCATGTTAATTATTACAATGTATAATAAGCATATGGGAGGGGGAGAACTTTTTAAAAATGTCTAATTCATGAGATAAAGATTTTTTGCTATACACATATGTACATGTACATGTATATATATATATATACACATCTGCATGTATATATGCATATATGCCCTGAGATCATAATATATTTTAATGTAAGATACAGTGAAAATTATACAGGTACTAATATTTCTGGCATTAACATAACTTTTATTATATTAACTGCATTATGAAATAACAATTTTTAAAAGAGTTTGTAAACTAATCAAATTAAGTTTTTCTTTTTTTTTTTTCTATTCCTATCTATCAATAATACGTTCATTCCCTTTTGTCCAAAAAAGCTTGTTCCCAACACCATTAATATTGCCTGTAAAAATGATTGGGTTATTTCCCAGTCATTGTGGGAATCTCTATGTGTATTCATATTTAATGGACTATAATTATGTTAGAGAAGCAGCATGATTTTGTGGATAGATAGCTGGCCTCAGCACAAGGAAACTCAAATTCAAATTCATCCTCAGAAATGAATTCATTGTTTAATTTGGGACAAGTCTGTTAAACTATCAATGCTCTGGACAACTATATAAGCCTATGAGGTACAAAGAAGGTAGCAATCTGCTTGAGTATTAGAAGTTACTATACTAAAGAAATCATAATTCCATTTTTCCATTCTCTATAAATGTCTAGTGGTACTACAATGAGAACCAAGATTCTCAAACTCTAACTGGTTTGAAATCAATCAGTTAACTTAAAACTACCTAATTAAAGTCAAGGATAGATCAGGCAAAAATAAATCCTGTTTTAGGTGCATGTTTTTTGACAAACTGATTTGTGCTTCAGAAAATCATGCTCAGAAAGAAGATTATTGAATGTAGAAATCTTCCCTTATTTACTTATTTTCCTTTATTTTCTCTTCTCATCTCATAATTAATCATGTACCTCTTGATAATGTCACATTCTTTTCTCTTCCACATTATATATATCTCAAAGATCCCTGATATCATCAGTATAAATTTTTTTTTCCCTTGGTCCAGATCACAATCCCCCAAACTTAAAAATAACACATACAACAACAAACCAAAAAGCAAAACTTACTGTGGTCTGGTCTCAGATACTTACTAGCTATGTGATTATAAGCAAGTCACTTAACCAATGCCTACTTCAATTTACTCACTTTAAAATGAGGATAATAATATCACTTCCTTCCCAGATTTATGACACAATGCATTGAGTTAGTGACATGAAGTATCCACTAGTAAGAAAAAAAAAAAAGAAAACATTCAAAGAAGTATACAGGGGAGATTCACAGTCTATTGTGCTAACTGGTAATTTCCTATTTTAAATTTTTTTGTTAATAGTTGCCAAACTTTTATTTCTATGATTCTGAGAGACTAAAAGAATAGTTAGAGATTTCTAAATTTGCCACCCTAGTTATATCCCCAAATAACCCCACTGCAGCTCCATCTCAGTTTGCAAGGATAAAGAAATTTATTCTTTATACCTTTCCCAGGTCCAGAAATCAAAATTTGCACATCATTTTTATTTGTTTTATTTTGGGAATAGACCATGATTTCACTGGAATATGAATTGCCCATGAAGAAAACATAGACTTTCTCTGATCCATGATACATATATAAGAAGGGAAGGAGGGCCAAACTTTGAAACCTTACCTCCTCACATGGGTAAAAGAGCATTTTCTATTTGCAAAGTGGAAATAAATTTTAAAATGCACTAAGCATAGAGTCCTTACATGAGAATCATCACAATACCTACACCTCTAATATGTGTTGTTCTAGATACTTGAAGATGCTTTAACTTACATCTCTTCCCATATGTGAATTTGTATTAGTTCCACACTAATCCATATTGAGATTACTCATTGTGAAAAATCAAACATCTTTATAACTTTTTTCCTTATACTCTAAGATAAACAATTTTACTACCATAGAGCTTAGTACTTAATATCATACTGTCTTCAGTGCCCCAAACAACATTCTAAGACTACACAGATCTGAAAACTTGTTGATTTTTATCTGTAACATATATTTTCACTTTGGTAGTTTGCTATACCAACACCACACACACACACACACACACACACACACACACTTTAGACTACTGGCTAGTAGTATTAGCCTCCATTTCACGTTTGCATTCATTATCTCCCTATGCCAGATAGCATATCTTATATTTCACTAGAATTGAACACTATGAGAGTCAGAAAGTACCTCAGAGGTTATAAACTTAAAGTCGTACTTACAAAAGAAGCTCTATTACAACATACCTAAAATTAGTCATCCAACACTTACTTAAATAGTGAGAAGAAACTTTCTATCCTTTGAAGGAATTTTTTCTAATATGGATGCCTCTAAACATTTCAAAACTCTTGTTCACATTAATTCTATTTTTGTGTTTTTGCAACTTGAGAAACTTTCTGCTAGTTTTGTCCTTTATAGCCAAAATAAATCCCATCTTCTCTTCTATAGGAAGCCCTTTAAATACTTTAAAACATTTGTCATACTAATATTTGTCCACTAAGTCTTCTCCAACATTAATATTTTTCATGTATTCTCTGAATAATTAGAGAGGATGGATTTGAAATCTGTCACCATCATGATTTCTCTTCTCTGGAAATTTTCCAAATAACATCCTTTCTAAGCTTCACTATCCAAAACTCAATATACAAGCCCCAGATTTGTCCAAGACAGAATTTGACCAAGACAGAATCAAGTTGGACTCTCACATGCCTGGCTTATGGTAAACTAATAGTAGGTTTTAAATGAATAGTAATCAATTCCTTAGTTATAAAATTTTGCTACTTTTCTCTGTCTTATCAAAAAAGACATGACCATAATAATAATATTTGATCTCAAATCTTCTCATTGTACATAAAGCCTACCACTGCTACTCCCAATGAATTCTCCACTCCAGACTTCACACCTTCTATACTGTCCTACATGCCAAAAGAACTACCCACTCCCCATATGCCAACTCTTATCATACACCCCACTAAAGATCCTCCTCAAACATTTATCTTAGAAGCCTTCCAGACAAGGCATGTAGGATCGGAAGCTCTACTTCCTACACATCTGTCTACCAATTATTTTTCCTCCAAGAGATCTACTTATGGTAAGCTATAGGTCTCTTTTCTTTATAGCACTTAACAAATGGATATTACTCAAATGTTACTATGATGTCAGCACATGCTTCAGAAAGTTGATTCTCTCAACATGGCTTCAGCTTTATCTTCAATGAATAAATGAACTCTCATGTAACCCCACATAAAAAAGTCATTCTATTGTACATATCTAATATTGTTCTATGGAATAATTGTCCCTATGATGTCATTTCACCTAACAGTTTCCTGAAAAGAAATACTTTAGACAGAGGGGTCTATAACATTCATTAAGCAAGCTCAGTCTCTAGGAACACATAACATTAAATCCTTTTAATTTAGATAAATCTGCCCTGTGTAAATAAGAGTTAAATGAGAGAGAGTTAAAAGCAAAATTACCTCTTGGCTACTGTAAATCTATGGGATCAGCAAAACTGCTAAATGTTCTATTTAAAAAAAGAATCTCTACTCTGTAAACCTTGTTGAAATGAATCACAGACCTTGTTGTAGCAATTATTTTGCACTTCACTACCTTTAACACTGATTATATCTACAGAGGTAATTACTCACAGTGTAAGAAATAGCACATCTCTGACTTTTTGACTAACCAATAATTTCCAGCTATAGATATATAAATCACTAGGAAATCACTTCTATTTTGATGTTTATCGGGAGGTAGCTATACTGCCTTCTGAGATGCCTCCTATTTGACTCTTTTTTTTCTCTATTCCAACAAAGATTGCAAGATGCATTCATGGTCTAAAGATACAATTTAAAAATGAGTTCCTATAATAGAAAGACTGGATTATATGGATTAATGTCTACATATCCAGTCATATATCATGGAAAATGATTTTCAAAATTAAATATTTGCTATTTGTCTATTATTATTACTTTTAAAAATTGGTCTTTTATGTAATCTTTAAAAATAAAAAAAGACTCATATAACTTCATTTATTTATGGGAAAATGCACCAATATCTGACAATCATGTTTTATTATAATGATATAGATTTCTACAAAGTTATATGCCAGCAAATAGGCTTTAATTAGTCCTACTATGTTTGAAAGGTCTTTAAGAACACAACTGGCCTTGTTTCTGGTATACAAAGATAAGCCTTTCTGAGATCAAATAGTCTCTTTAATCTGAAGGACTGTATAATAGAAAATGATTTTTTTTCTAACCAAAGTAACAAAGGCAATCTACTAAGATGCTAGAGAGGCTGCCTTCAGTATAACTGGAAAGAAAACGTATGCCATTTATGTTCAGGTATGATGAAGTATTCAAATAATGTGTATAAAGTGATGACTCTGGGCATTCATCACAAAGAAATACAAGTTATTAAATTGGACAGATTTCAAGAAAATATCAAAGGTATAAATTACTTGATCTTCCTTTATACTTTTATTAAGAAAAATCTATATTCAATCAGCTAAAAATTTAGTCCCCTATCCTGATTGTTAATTTTCTGCCTACATAGTACTGTTCACATCTTCATTTCACAAGATATCTGAAGTAGTAGTCAACATTATTACAAGACTCTGTTTTTTATATAACTTAGTAACTTTTAAAATACAAGCACATTCAATATGAATTTAAAAAGAAAAGTTTATATTCTAGATATAAGCAAGCAAAGATGTCAACAACCATCACATTGAATTTAAATTTTATTGTATGAAGGACACAGAAAAACATTTTCTTCTAGGTTTGACTAAAGTTACTATAAACTAGAAGTTTTTCAATTATTAATAAAACATATGCAAATGCACACATTGATATTATTGTATACATCATGATAATTTGGCTAATGATATTTTGAAATTTTAGCTTCTCTTTCTTGATGAAAATATAGTAACAAAAGATTCTGGGTCCCATAGAGAATAAACAAGTCAAAAGCTGGAATAAAATTTAAATTTTAAAAATGATTTGGATTCTTTCCCCCATCCTCTGGAGAAATAATTTAGAGTGGAATCTTCCAATAATAATCTCCAAACAGCATTTTTGAATTAATATACCTTCCTAAACATGAACTTGCTTTATTTTAATTTGCAACTTCCTGACATCATTTCAATCAAGGAGTTTTCCCCGACTTGGTTTCTCTTAGGGAGATAAGTCTTCTTCAGACTTGCTAAACAAAATTTCTTTCATTCCATAGCTCTAAAAGATTCTTCTATATTATATTTAAAGTCCTATAGTGTTAGAGCTGGGAAGAAACTGGAAGTTTATAAAATCCAACTCCATAATTTCTGAAAGAGGAGACCAAGGCCTAGAGAAATGAAGTGTGACTTGTCAGAGAGCAAAAATTGACTTGGGGGTCAACCTGGAGCTAAATCACCAGGGCTGGAGACTCATTGAGCAGGCCTTTTATTGAATAATTAATCATTTTTATGGTTGTTATTGATTATTATGATAATTTTAACTGACTTTGAACTGACTTTCACACTCCTATTAGAAATGTATCTCTCAGGACTTAAAAGTTTAATAATATATTCCAAAAAAGAAAACAGAAACAAAAACAATTTTTTTTTGTTTAAATTTAAGAAAGTTCAGCTAATCAGTTTTCACAATCTTGCAGTAATGGAGCAAGTTCACAATTAACCAGCATCCATTTTTGCCAGAGGGTGAAACTGGGAAGTGGTACAGAGCAGAAAAACTAGTTGAATCTCCCAAGAAATGTTCTGTGGTCTTGCATCTCAAGGCTATCCATAATTAAATTTCTCATGAATAAAATCTATGCTAGCTCAGTGGTTCTTACACCTTGTTTAAAAATGATGAACCAGATTTATCTGGTGCCTCAGCAAAATCCTATCTGAAAGTTAGGCTATGTTGGAAACTATATTGTATTAAATGTTTGAGAACACATCTCATTGATTCTGTGAATGAAGGAGGTGGGGAAATGCCATTCATGGCCAAGTATATGCCAGGAAGCCTCCAGGAACTGGAAGACCCGAGGAGTGTTTTGTTTGTTTTTTTTTTGTTTGTTTGTTTTTTCTGGCCCACTGGGATTTTGGTTAACCATCCCCACCTTCAAATGCAGCTAAAGATAATTTTTAAATCTATTATCCCACCTTCCTGGACTGTCCAATAAAAACAACTGAATTTGCAAATTTAATTCTCTCTTTATGAAAAAAGTAAAAGAATTTGGACTGATCTTGCAAATATTCTTAGAATCAAAGATGTAGAGATGGCCCAAACTGAATTATAGTTTACCAATACGTAAAGTGGAACCTAGTCATGTTGATTTACCCAGATTCACAAAGGTTTCAGCCTTAGATGAGAAATTTGAATCCATATATTTTGATATGAGAGCCCATGTTCTTTCCACAGAGCCACACTTGCAACTTTGTGAGTTAAAAGAATAATTTTTGTCTTTTTTTTAGTTGCATCCAACTCTTTATGTCCCCATTTGGGGTTTTCTTACTAAAAATACTGGAGTGCTTAGCCATTTCCTTCCTCAGTTCATTTTATAGATGAGGAACTGAGAAAAACAGGAGTAATGATTTTCTGAGGGTCACACAACTAGTAAATATCTGAGACCAGCTGTGAACTCAGGAAGATGAGTCTTCTGATTCCAGAGCCAGCATTCTATCCCTTGCACCACCTGGCTGGCCCAATTCTTATCTTAGAGTAATGTCTTGTTATTTATCAATTTATCCTAAAAGAATCATGGAGGAGAAACTCCTAACAAACTGTGGTGTGATTGTCTTGGTTCAATCACTGTTTGTAGAATTTTAATGTTGATTTTGCAAACAAAAGGAAAAAAAAAAAACAGAAGCATAGAAGCATCATGAGATTATAAAAGGAAATATACACAGCATATATATTTCCAAGTATGACCACCATGGAAAAAATATGAGATCCTAGTAGGGCCAACTAGCTCATAGTAGTAGAGACAAACGCATCTAATTTTTACTTTATTTTACTAAGGAGGAAACAATATAAATAAAGAAATTGAGAACATCAGAGATGAGATAACTTGTTAAGAATCACATAGAAGCAGAACTGAGATTAGAACTCAGATGTTCTGACTCCAAATAAGGCAATATGACTCACAGTAAATTGGTCAATGTACTAGGATTAAGGATTCAGAAAATTTAAATTCAAAGACAAGTTCATAAGATAACAATAACAAACAAGAAGCATTCATAACACCTCAATGTGTGCAAAAGTGCAAAATATTTTAGAACTATCATCTCATTTTATTCTCACAACAATCTTAGAAGATTGTTGCTATTCTTATTTTTACTATCCCATTTTCATTTGAGGAAATTAAGTCTTTTCCAAGTTCACAAGGTTAGCAAGTTGCTAGAATTCAAATCAGGTGTTCCTAGCTCCAGGTCCATTATCTTCTCCCTAGGCTCCCTAAAGTTCTAACTCTCCACAACTCTATGACTTGTGGTAAACTTCTCTGTGCCTCAATTTCATCATTTCTAAAATGCAGGTTTAACTGGATGACTTGTAAAATCCCTCCAAGAACCTTGGGGCATTTGAAAGGGTTATCTGTGTTTACTATGTATTAAATTCTTCACAGGTGTTAAATCCGCATGCTTCTCAAAGAATACACTTGTACCCTAAAGTTATTTTGATTAGTGATTTCATTGTCATTCAACCCCTTCCTTTCCTTCTGCATGGTTTAAAATGTGTTCCATTAGCCTATTTTATGTTATCTATTTTTTAAAGTTATACTTTCAAAAAATGAATGAATAAAAATGAATGACTTGAATTTTCCATCTCTGCCTAATTCCAATTGACATGCTCATGGAAAACAATTCTAATATTTCTGTGGTGGTAACTTTTACAGTTTTCAAATTGCTTAGCAGATCCTTCAAAGTTTAATCCTCCTACTGTATATAATTCAATATATTTGATTTCCTGAATTTTCAGATAAAAGAGAGATGATGATGAATAGCACTTTCTTTATAGCTGGACCAAATGTCAAGGTTTTAATGATTCACCCTCTGCTTTCATCAAAGCCAATAAAATAAAGCCTTAACTGAAGACACACTGGAAAATGTTCTAGTCTTAAAATGCAATGCCATCTAAGGAAAATCAAAAGAATTATAACTTGGGGAATTGAAGAAACATAGGAAAAATGGAACTATATCACACAATACCAACACAGACACAGCCTTGTCACCACAAATTGCATTGAAGTTGTGTCATTTTTCATTTACATTTTTAAAACTTTGACATTAGGAAATTATATGACTTGTAATGACTCACACATTGAGAACTAGGACAATAAATCTGACAACTTCAGTGTTCAATAATTTAGTATTTTGCAGAGTTTAATTGAGATGGCACATTGGAGAATTAGCTGGACTTGGAGTGCCTTAATTGATTACTAGCTAAGTAACCCTGGGCAAGTCAATTAACTTAGCAGCCTCCTTTTCCTCATCTGTAAAATGGTAGGATAATAGCACCTACCTCCCTGGACTGTTGTAAGAATCAAATGAATTAATAGAAATCATTCATTTTGCAAACTTTAAATCTTCACTTAAATGACTCTTACTACAATGTACATGAAAAAAAAAATGGATCTCTTAACCATGATCAATAAAATGATGGTGTTTAAAGGTCTACAAAATTCTCCATGTACATTATCTCTTTTTTATCTTCACAACAACCCTGTGAGCTGGGTAATGTTATTATCCAATTGCTAAGTGAAGAGAAGTTAAATGACTTGACCAGAGCCAAACAGTTTGCCTTTGTGGCAGAATTCAAATTTATGTCTTCCTGTCACCCAATCCAGTATTCGCTATGATTTGTCCATTGTACTATATATTACCTCTAAGACTGACTTCCTAGAAACTAAATGGGGTAGAGAAAATTACAGTGGACTAGGAGCCATAAAACCTCATTCTGCTACTGACTAGCTATGGGATCACAGGTAAGCTATAAACTGCTTGAATTTTTTTTTCCTTATTAAAAAAATAAAAAGTAGATGTCCATCAATTGGGGAATAGCTGAATAAATTATGGTATATGAAAGTAATGAAATATTATTGTTTTTTTTTAAATGATGAACAGTCTGATTTTAGAGAAGCCTAGAAAGATTTACATGAACTAATGCTGAGTGATGCAAGCAGAACTGGGAAAACATTATATACCACAGCAAGATTGTGTGATTATCAATTATGATAGATTTGGTCCTTCTCAACAATTAAGTGATTCAAAGCAATCCCAATAAACTTTGGAAAACACTACTAGCATCTAGAAAGAGACCTATGGGGACTGAATGTGGATCAATGCACACTATTTTCACATTTTTTTTTTTCTTTTTTTGTGGTGTTTCCCTTTTGTTCTGATTTTTCTCTCCCATCATGACTCATATGGAAATTTGTAAAAAAAAATTAATGTAAAAATATTACCTAAAAAATTAAAACAAAAAGTAAGGATAAAAATGTTTGCTCATCTGTAAAATAGTGATGGAGAACTGGGCAGTGCAGTAGATAGTGTGCCCAGCCTCGAGTCAGGAAAACTCATCTTCTTAAATTTAAATCTGAACTCAAGACACTAACTGTGGACCTTGGGCAAGTCATGTAACCTTGTTTGCCTCAATTTCTTCATCTGTAAAATGAGCTGGAGAAGGAAATGGCAACCACTACAGAGTCTTTGCCAAGAAAACATCAGATGTGGGAACAGTCAAACACAACTGAAAATAACAGAAAAACAAAAATAAGAATAGTAGAGATCCATGTTCACAGGAGACTGTAGAGGCCACCTAATCTATAATCTAAACTGCTAATCAAGTAGATGAGGAAATTGAGATCCAGAGAGGGTAGAGTACCTACCCAAGAACACAAAGCCATTAGGATACCAAATCTCCTAATTAGGAGATTAAGCCCTCAACCTCAGAATCAGCTTCTCTTTTCCTTATAAAATGCTACTTTCCTAACAACTTTCTTCACCTATTTCATGGTTGATTTGAATATCAAATAAGATAATGAACATAAAAGGGATTTGAAGCCTAGGGGTAAAACATCTAAATATAATATATTGTGACCACAGATTTAAAAACCTGCTTTTATTTGAGCAGTTTATCTCTCCAGGTTGGAGAGTGGGGGTTTTAACACTCTCTATCTTGAAATTTTTATATGTCTATAATCAGTAGGTTGGCACAGTTTCCAGGATGTGAAAAAGTAATTGCAAAGAATATTTTTAAACTGTCAATAAACATTACATGTAACTAATCTCTCTCTCTCTCTCTCTCTCTCTCTCTCTCTCTCTCTCTCTCTCTCTCTCTCTCTCTCTCTCTCTCTCTCCCCTGTTTTTCTCTCTTTAACTCTCTGTTGCTTTCTGTTTCTCTCTGTTTCTGTTTCTCTTCCTTTCCCCCTTCTTTCTCTCTTTTCTCTCTCTGTCTCTCTTTATGTGTCTCTTCCTTCCCCTCTCCAGCTTTCCTTCATTCAATACCTTTCTCCTTTCCTCCCTACTTCTGTTCCTCTTTTTAAGGAAGGGGGAGGGGAGCAGTATTAAAATCTTTAATTCTTTTGCTAAAGATACAATGCTATGAACAGCTCTTGAAGTCTCTCATGTTTGAACTTTACAGCCTAGATTACCAAAAAGCACTTCCAGAAGATGAGAAAATAAGTTATTGTTTCCTATAATCATAGAAGAGGGTCAGATGAAATTTACAAAAGATCTATTTAAAAAATCTCATTTTACAAATAAAGAAACTGTGACTCAGAGATCTGAAATTGTTATATAAGCTTTGTTCATACTTAGCTCCTTTAGATAAAAGTTTCAGAGCTCTTTTTGCTAGACTGTTTTAAGCTATCTTATGCCTCAGAGACTCTTAAGTCTAAGTGTGGCAAATTGACATTAAAGAAATCAAAGTCCACCTTGTTGGTTGGGCCAAAATGAGAATGATATGAAATTCAAAATGGCTTGTCCTTTAAGTCATTTGAAAGAAGAGGTATCATATGGCAAGGTATAGAAAGCTAGACTTGGAGTTAAAAAGACTTGGCTTGTAATCACATTTAAAAAAAAAATTATGTGTGTGTGTGTATTTGTGTGAAGATAGATATATTTTATATCTACCTACATATTTCATATATCTATCTATATTTATTTCTATATATGTGTCTATGTGACCCTGGACAAACTGATCTCTACTTCAATTTCAAATCTCTGCCTTATTTGCAAAATTAGAGGCTGAGACTTAGAAGCATCTCCTCTTTTAATTCTTAACATATAACTATAGTAACTTCCTAATGGTCACTTTGAAATAATACTTTAAAAAAATAAAACCAATTCTTTAAATATTAGTCAATAATTGATGATGTCTAGAGAATATAAGTGACTTGAGGGTAGGAATGAGCTTGCTTTTATATTTGTAGTCTGAGCAAATAGCATGGTGCTAGCATAGAATCAGTGCTTAATAGATGGATATTGATTAGTTTATTAGGGGAAGTCAGAGAAAATAGAAAAAATTCATAAAATCACCATCATACTTTCAATCATGAACTTTTTCTAGGCTAACTCCAAATGTTTTACATTTGAAACTTAAACATCCTTTCAAAACTATTTGAAAAAAAAAAAACAAAAAATATTTGTTTTCTCCAAACCTGTCAAAAGGTCCCTAAGCAGAATTCTGATAAAACCTTCAAAGGGGAAGGTTATCAGCTGATAAATGAAATTTTCTAATAGTCCTCAGCCAAGGTAATAGCATGCACAGAGCTTCACTACTGCAAGACAAACACATATTTTCAATGAATCATTTCTTTTGCAACATATTTCTTTTTATAGGTTTGTTGGAAGACAGCAAAGAATAAAATTTACTGATGATATCTTGTCATTTTTATGTTATCAAGTTTGTAGAGAATAATACAAAGTATCATACAAAATAAATAAAAGAATATTACTAATATTACTATTATTTATTATTACCAATATAATATTTCCTTCTGCTATTAATATTATTACTAAATATATATTTACTAACATAATAATATTACTAAATATAAAAATAATATGGGGGGAGACTAATGTTCAGAGATTAGTGCTTCATCTTCCTAATTTGTTGTCCAAAACTTATTGTAACCCTCCCATATCTATTTCATGTTTCACCCACTGCATATAATTCATAAATGTTTGTTGATTCATTGATTAATTATCAAATGAAATAATTGAAACAAAAATACATCCCACAGAACCTGACACATAGTAGATATTTATAAAAGTTCTTTACCTCTATCCCACCCCCAAATTAGAAAGCATTACTGATTTGGACCAAATTCCCTACCTATGAGTTCCCTGTGATTTTTGTTTCTATTATTTAGAATTTTTATCACAGAATTATGTTATCAAATGATTTCGATTCTCTATTACTACTCTACAAAACAATGAAGAATTTTTGCTGAATTCTCCACATTGCTTTTAGAAGTGTCTAACCAGATGAAAAAATACCAGCACATGCAGAGTTCAGAAATGTAGAATGAAATATGGATGTGAATGTGGTGTGGACATTTTGATGGTGGGTTTTCAGATGGTAACACACTACATGAAATCAACATGAAGAAACATAGCAAAGCCCAGAAAGACAAGCCCATCTGCATGCCAACCTTTTCCAAGTAGTTTCTAAGAATTCTGTATCTAATTTTGGAATCTTAACTAGGGTGGTCAAATGGCTTTTTTCCAAGAATGACAAAATTCAGAAAGTATTAATAGCACTTATACTCATAAGCAGAAAAAAACCAAGCCTCCTGAACACCTGCTTAAAAAGAAGAATTTATCAACATGAGAATCAATGACAGAGCCCACAACTATTGCTTATTGGGTCAAGAAGATCTCAGTTTGGATCTAGCTTCAGACAACCAACAGCCATCTATGACAATGGCAAATCAGTTAATCTCATGCAAACAGTTTCATAAGTGTCAAAACACAGGTAACAAGAACACTTTCCTATTCTTAAGAGCTGTTTCGAGAATGAAATTAAACAATGTGTTAAAAACATTTTGAAATGGTAAGATGTTTTATATTTTAGAGCTGTTAAAATTATTATGCATCAACCTCAAATATATACTATATGTACCTGTGTCTGCTCTGAGAGAATTTAAATTCCTTAAGGGTAGGGTCATTTTCTTTTTGGTGGAGAATGTTTTGTATTTTAGTTTTATATTCCCAGCACCTAGTAAAGTAATATAAATATTGTTATTTGGTCATTCAGTCATCCAAATTCTGTGTTTTCTTAGCAAAAGTATTGGAATGTTTTGCTTCTCCCTTTTTCTGCAATTAACCATTAAGTGACTTGCCCAGGATGCCATTGTCACTAAATATCTGAGGCCAGATTTGAACCCAGGTCTTCTTAACTCCAGAATTAGTGCTCTACCCACTGAGTTAGTTAGCTGTACTGAACTTAGTTCAATAAAACTATGTATTTGCTTGTAGTAATAGTAATTATTCCTCCCCAGGAGCCCCATGGCATCCTAGAATCCCCCAATTTTATTTTCCAAATCTTAGGTTCTCACTTTTCCCCTTATGGAACATAATTCCTGGGTATGTTCACTCCTAGAGAATATATACATTATATATTTCATAAGTGTACATATATATGTATGTGTGTGTATGTGTGTGTAATTATGTGTGTTTCTCCTTACATATTAACACATTTTTAAAGTTCTTAGTTCCAAATTCTATCCCTCCTCTCCCCGAGAAGATAAACAATCCCATATAACTTATAAAGTACAATCATATGAAAGATTTCCATATCAATCATTTTTATAGAAGACAAAGTTTAAAAAGAAAGAAGAGAAGAAAATGAGGAAGGGAAGGAGGAAGGAAGGAAGGAAGAAAAGAAAAAAGGAAAGAAGGAAGGAAGGAAATGAAAAATAGCATTGTTTGTATTCAAATAGTATCAGTTCTTTCTCTGTAGATGGATAATATGCTTCATCATGAGCCCTTTGGGAGTCTTAGATCATTATATAGGTGAATATAGCAGTCATTCAAAGTTCTTTATAATACATTATTGCTATTAACTGTGTACAACATTTTCCTGGTTCTGCCCACTTCAGTTTGCATTAATTCATGTAAGTCTTTCTAGGTATTTATAAAAATCAGCCTGCTTGTCATTTGTTAGATCACAATAATATTCCATTACAATCATATACCATAGCTTATTTAGCCATTCCCCAATTGATGGACTTAGGATCTTGTGTCTTGAGGTTGTTCTTCATCCCCATCTCTCAAATCTCCAACTGATTTTTTTCCTTAAGCAATTGATTTGATAAAAATAGTGTTATGGACAAAGTTGTCATCAGAGACAAAAAGAACTGGATTCAAATCCTGCTCTGAAATATATGGATCCTATTCTATTTGTTTAATGTCTTAATTCTCTAGCTGTCTTGAAAACTATAAACTGCACATTTGTTGATCGGCAATGATCATTTCCTCATCAGGAATTCCTAACACAAGTAAAACCACAAGTCTAAACAATAAAATTAAATACAATAAATCTTAAGAATTTGATTTGAGGATTACTTTTAATGTTTGCCCTAGATATATCTTGTTCTTCTTGCCCTGAATGTTGGAATGGCAAGTTATTAAGGCTTTATCTAGAATTTTGGAATATTTGTCAAAGCTAAGACTTCAACTCTACCTTGACAAAGTAAACCCAACTCTAGCATGGATTCAAATAATATTGATGAAACAACTTGAAAAGATAGGTACATGAATACACAACTGGAAGTACTTCTGGAAAGTGTGATATTTAAGTCAAGATCCTAGAGATCATGATTAACAAAATATTATTCACATATATTTCCCCCCTTTCTTGAGTCCTTGCCTCATTGATACTGTTTCTACCATTAATACAATGAAAAACTAACACATGTACATGAGGTGCTAGGCATATAATTTCTGAATATTGAGAGTAATTTTCTTAATACCACATACAAACAGACCTTGAAATCCCTTAACCATCAATTTTGACATATCTTTTCCTAAAAGACAATATTGCTTACAATGAATCAAGGAAAGTTAAGGAAAGAAAATGATGCTCTATAAAACTAAATCACTACTTAGATGTCATTTATAAAGTTATAACTTCCTTTTCAATAAATGAGTCATATCACATGTAAAGTAATATATCATTGCAGTCAATTGACCACAGCACTTTACATATGGATTTAGATTGGAAGTTTGATCTCAAATCCAGACAAATCGGGAGTTATTGGAATTCTGTGAAATCTTAGATATCTGGATTAATCAAGGATTCACATTTGTTTGCAATCAAATGCGAAAGTCTATTGATTCTATTATTCTGGCTAATAGGACCATGAAATTCCAGACCTTATTTTCTTGTCTGCTGTCAAGAATAGTTTTATTTGGCAGATCTAGATGATAAGAATGAAGTAAATGAAAAGACATGACTGAAAAATGACACAACAACATTGTTATAACACTATTACTTCAATATAGAACCACTAAGTTCAAGTTATCCTAATGTCCATAAAAACATGTAAACAGACAAGGATGTATTTTTTCCACTGTTCTTACCTATATTGACACTTTCAGACAGGTAATGCACATAGATTGTACTTGGTAAAACTCCTGACTGGCTTCAGTGATCTTTGAATCAGTCCTTTCTTCCGCTCCTAACCTATCTTCTCTGATTTTCTGGTTTTAATAATAAAACTGAGCTCTACCTAAATCTCAACAAGTCTTGTTTCCATAAATGACCCCAACAATTTCTCCAGCATATCTGGAATATACTCTCCCATTGTTGTTGTTGAATCATTTTTCTATCATTTCTGACTCTTCATGACCTTTTTATTTTTCTCTTTTCTTTTCAAAGATAGTGAAGTGGTTTACTGCTTCCTTCTCTGATTCATTTCACAGATGAATAAAGTAAGGCAAGCAAGATTAAGTGACTTGCTCAGGGTCACATAGCTGGCAATTATTTGAGAGCAGATGTGACCTTGGGAAGATGAGAATTCTGATTTCAGGCTCAGCATTCTATCTCCTATACCACAGATAGATAGATAGATCGATAGATAGATAGATAGATCGATCGATAGATAGATGATAGATAGATAGATAGATAGATAGATAGATAGATAGATAGATAGATAGATAGATAGATAGATAGATGCCCTATACCCTTCCACATGTAGCGCCAATTACCTTTTCTCTACCATGTCCATTTTAGGGAATGTGATTTCACTATATCAACTCTTAACTTAAGCATGTTTCTTCCCCAATATATACTGAGTAACTTCCATCCATTCCTAAAGACAACCACATGGCCATTTATACTGCCATTTAATGTGTGCATGAATATGTTGTTTGCTTGTTTTTTTCCTGCTTCATGTGTCACAAAATAAAAAGCTCTTATTTGTATCAGTTTTTCAAGGACAAATTTTCCACAAATTGCCAAAATCAGGTCTTTGCTACTTCCTGAGCTGTGAGACCAAATAGAACAATGTACTCATCTCTGTAAAGTACACCTGTTTTACTCTGTTCAATTACACATTGGACAACAATATGACTGGTATCATCTCTACTGGCTACCTAAATCACTTGATATCTCTTTAAGATAAGATGTTTTTTCCCCAGGGGAGAAGGATGTTGTTGTCTTAAGAATAGGAAAGGTCTAAGTATATTTGAAATCAATTCAGAAGCAAAGAAGTAAATAAAGAAGTAAAGAAACAGGGAAGAAGATAAATAATTAGAATAAAAACATGGGCTTCAAATCATGATAAAGGGCGTACCATTAGAAAGGGGAAAAATTTTATCTTTCTCTGAGAAATTTATGAATGAAGCACATATTATTTATCTTTCTCCTTTGACAAACTTCTCACTACTTTAGATGTACACAATATCCAGGTTAGTAACCTTTGTTTTAGACAACAGAACTGAACCACCATTTACTAAGTACCTATTAATGTATGCGTATATATACATATGTGTATACATATTCATAGATATATGTATGTATATAAGAAGGAAGAAGAAATATATAAACTTTTCCCCTCCAACTCAGACCTAGAAATATCTGTGTTCACAAAAATGTTATTGCACTGATGATAAGAAAATCTTGATCTCCGTAGTTCTGTTGTGAAACCAACTCTGCTTTTTTCCCTTTGATATGTCTAAAAGACAATCTGCAGATAGCACAATCAAACCTTGTTAACTCACAATTATCTCATAGTATGAGTGGAATCAAAGTTAATGGGGAAATATATTAATTTTAGACAACTTAGCTAAATTATAGATTATATATATATATATACATGTATATGTATACTGTACTCAAATCAATTGTAATAAGATGTAAATAAATAAATATTTTCAAAAACCTTGTTCTGTTTCTATTGATAAACAAATTATAGATGTTATAGCATGAGTAGGCAGTTATCATGCAGTGAAAAGAACATGAGAGGATAGTTAAACATCTGGGAATGCCCTGATATTAACCCATTCAACCCTATTGGCTTTATTTCTGTCAATCTGGGATTAGTGATAGAAATCTAAATTGGAGTTAAAAGGTCTGCCTCTCCCAACTACATCATAGAACAATGACTTCAGAGCTGAAGGGACATTAAATAGTCATCAAATACACAAATCATCTTGAATTAATGGGTGAGATCAACGAAACCCAGAAGGACTTTCCCTGGCTTACATAATTAGGAAGTATATGAAACTCCAAGCCCTTTCAATTCTTCCATCTATTTTTGTGACTTTGGACAAGTCACTTTGAACATTTTGAACCTTAGTTCCCTGATAAGTAAAAGTTCTTCTTTCCTACCGATCTCACCAGGTTCTAATGGAGATAAATATGATAATCTATAGAATAAAATATCAACTTCTCTGTTTCTTATTTAATTCTCTTACTAATCTGTTTCCTATATTTTGAGATATATTTTACATTGCCCCTCCCTTTTAAGCACTCTACTTCCTGTTTCTTATATAAAATGCATCTCCTATTTCTTGGAATTCCAAGCTTTCTTCAAACTGAGCTCAATGGACAACTTCTCCTTGATACCCTCAGTTGTCATGCTCCATTTCCCATCCTTCCTATCTCTCCCCTACTGATTGTTTTATATGTATTTTGTTTTTATATATGTGTGTACTTTTCTGTTTCTGTTCCTCCTCTGAGGTGGAGGAGATGCAAGGAGAATGTAAAATTCATGAAGGCAAGGACAACTAATAGCAGAAAATTTTCATCAATATTGCCTGGAATCTCTGCCCCTCCCCCCTCTGAAATATGTATAAAGACAAGCCTATAAGATCAGGTACAATTAAAGATGCATAGATTTGAATGTCATAGAAATTTTGAAAGTTGCCCTACCTAGAGATGAAATTTTTCACTTGCAAATGAATGGATTACTAAATACAGTTTGTGGCAAATAGTAGGAGTTTAACAAAAATTTGTCCATTGATTTGACACTGGTCAAACACATATTGATTATGATGGTGGGGCAAATCTGTTAAACTTTCAGGCCTCCAGGCAAATCTTACAGAACAGTTGCTAATCTGTGTTGGTAGAGGAAATTTCTTTTTTTTTTTTAGAAGCATTTTATTTTCAAAATATATGCATAGATAGTTTTCAACACTCACTCTTTACCCATGATTGCCTCCAGGTAACTATCTAAGTTAGATAGTTAAATTAAAGATAAGTTGCTATCTTACATGTATGGAGAGTTTCAGTACACATACACACACACACACACACACACACCCGACACCACCACTACCAACAACAACAACAAGAGGTCTGGATTTGGAATTAGAGAACCTGGATTCAAATCTTGCTTCTGGCACTTTATACCTATGCCCTTAAATATAACAATTATCCTTTGGGAATCTTATTTCCTTACTAGTAAAAAAAGAGTGAGTTGGATTAAATGTCTTTCATATTACCCATAAAGAATTCTAGGAAGATGACAGACTAGATCAGAAAATTCCAAACTTTTCAGATTTCTGCCACAAATAAGACAATGGATTATTATTAAATAAAATTTAATTTGATCAAATAAAAAAGATTAAACAAATTAAAACACGATTAAAAACAAGTAAGAGTTGGAGCAGAACTGGGGTCCTCCTGGAACAATCAGAGATCAGAAGACAGATACCTAGACAAAGGTTTGGTCCCTGTGAAGTGTAAACACCCCTAGGCATGGTTTTTTGAAACAGCAAGCCAAGAGCCCTGGGACTATGGGGGTTGGAAAGTAGTATAGGCTCCCAACATCACCTCTTAGATTATGTAGAGAATATGGGTGAGGAAGAACCTCTGCCAATAAAGAGTTCCAGGCCTGGCCGTGCTACTGAAATGAAGCCCTGGGCATGAAGGAACCAGCACATATTTGTAAAGTACAGAAGTTGAAGCAGGGATATTGCTGTTTGCAGGCATTAACAACAGGATGGTGTTCTTAATTTTGTATTCCAGACCAGAGGGCATAAATGAAGAAGGATATGAGGCCAAAGGTACCATTCTCTATGCCACAATATAGAAGTATTGACATCAATAATCTGCTACAAAATGAGTGAGCAAAGGAGAAAGAAGATCCGCAGAAAATTACTATGGGAATAAATAAGACCAGATTCATCTCCAGAGGATCATACTGAAATAAAAAAGCCTTTCCTACCCCAAAGAATAATGTCAAATAATCACCTAAAAGAATTTGTAGAAAGAAATTTAAAGAGACTAAAAATCAAATGAGACAGATTGAGAAAAAAAATTTAAAAAAAATCCAAGAAAAACAAGATTATGTGAGGAAAGTCACTCAAATAGAAAAGAAGATTCAGATTCAGGGCTGAACTTGTAAACAGTTCAAAGTAGAGACAAAACCAATAAATCATTAAAATATTGAATTATTTAAGTCTTAAATTTTATTAGTATTTTATTTATCCAACAAAAATCAAATTTATCAGCTCTTAATAATCCCAAATTTTGAATTATCAAAAATAAATTTAATGAGATTTTTTTTTATTTCTTAGAGGAACAACTTCAATTTAGACATTTACATTTTTAATCCTGATTTTTCTTTAAAAACTTTTAAAATGTAGATTTTCTCACTAGAATTGTGGTTTTTCAAAAATTATTTGAATTTTTAAAAAAATCATTCATAACATTGTTTCATATTATGTTCAAAGTGCTTTCAACATTTACATAAGTGACAACTTGATGGGACTTTTTCAATAATGAATGCACTAAATATTATTATATGAATTTTAATTAAAATTATTTATTAGTATCATTTTATGAAAACAAACTTTAATTTTAATATATTTTTTTAAGATTTTGAGCTGTCATAGCAATAGCAATGGTTGCTAAACACAATTTTATGTTTGCTGCTCTATACATTCTACTAATTTAGATTTTGTAGATTTCTTTAAAACCATATATTGAAAATTGCATATTATATTATAGGAGGAAGTAATTTGGCTCTGCCTATGGCCTTTTATAAATGTTTCATTATGGATTCTCTCCAATAATAAATTATTAAGCAATTTTATTTTCACTATGCTTTTTAGGGAATCCATATTGCATGTTCAGTGTGCACTTAGAGGTGGTGTGTATTATATATATATATGTATATATACACATATATGTGATTACATACACAAATGTATTTCTGCCTCTATGTAATATAATATGCACATATTACATATTAGAAATGTATATACATTTATATATATGTATATTTTAAGTATAAGTAGCTATATATTTTCATGTATTTGTATAAGCATTTAACTCTATATAAGCATATGTTTACATGTGTAAACATTGCATTTGTGTATGTGTCTGTATCGGTATATGCATATTTGTGCGTACTTTTGCATGTGTCTGTGTATAGAGAAAGAGAGAGGGAGAGATAATATACACTCTGACACAGACATTTAATGCCACAAATGACAGAGAGAGAGAGAGAGAGAGAGAGAGAGAGAGAGAGAGAGAGAGAGA
>JAJPUD010002528.1:243951-274111 GCA_023553655.1 Myrmecobius fasciatus
GAGAGAGAGAGAGAGAGAGAGAGAGAGAGAGAGAGAGAGAGAGAGAGGGAGAGAGAGAAAGAGAGAGAGAGAAAGGAGTAACCTCCAATTCTAGCTTAGTCTTGAGGTTAACATAACAATTTCTTATTTTGAAAGACAGCATTGGAGGTCTTCTGTGTGTGTCTAAGTGAGAAAACACAAATTTATATCTTTTATGGTCATGTGAGAAAACTGTAGTCAGGCCACCCAAAATAGGAAATAATATTATAATTGTTGTATTTGTATCAACCTTAAGCTATAATTAGAGTTTGGTTCATTCTAATTCTTTCATATTCTGCTTGACTTTTTTTTCTCTTATTTTCTCTGTCTCTGTCCCTCTATCTATCTCTGTTCCTCTCTGTCTGTCTCTGTCTTTCTGTCTGTCTGTCTTTGTCTCTCTCTGTCTCTCTCTCTTTCTTTGTCTCTGGCTCTCTCTGTGTGATTGTATATCTATCTGTCAGTATCTGTATCTCTGACTCTGTGTTTCTCTCTGTGTGTCTGTCTCTGTCTCTGTGTCCTTGTGTCTCTCTCTGTCTGTGTCTGTCTCTATCTCTCTTTCACACAAACACATGCATCATGCATACACACATACATAAACACACACAGAGGCTTCATAGAGTGACACAGAGTTCTACCTATAAGCTACTTGACCTCTTTGAGTCAATGGACACTTAAAAATATAAGTGATAGACAAACTAGAGAGAGATTCCACAGCAGGAGTTTTCATCCCACTATCCCATGAGTTCTTGATATAGTGACATGTTTTGGGCTTTTAGTAGAATAAAAATGTTTATTCTGACAAATCCAATAAGGCTAAGACACTATTGTATTGACATTAAGATATATAATGAAAAAGTTATAATTTTAAAAATCTCTGAAACTAATAGTAGCTTGGATGTACCAAAAATGGAAATTTAAATGTATATTCATTGAATATAATAATAATTATATTCACTGTATAGAAATAACCCATGGAATAATTAAAAAACACTGGATATAAGATGACAGGACATGGATTCATATTCTACTTCATTAATTTACTACTTGTGTAACAATGATTTAAATAATGGCTTAGTTCATTTCTAAATGAATTTGCTAAGCTAATCAAATGATCCTGTGAAACATCCCAAAGACTGTAAAGGAAAATGGTAAACTGAGGAAATCATTAAACTTTCAACTTTGTATTCCTTTTATTTTTGAATGTTTTGGACAAAGTAGAATATTGTGTTAGGGCATATATGATGGGTTGAATTGGTGATGGTGGTGGTAGTGGTAGGGTGCATATGGATGTGTGTATGTGTGTGTGTGTGTGTTGTATTTGTGGGAAGGTGAGACTTCTCCTTTTTTGTATTTATCTAGACAGCTCTTTTATGTCTCCAAATAATTCTATGTATAGCCAAAAAATAAGATCTCTCTCTTTTAAAAAAATTATAATTTGATACTACTACTTCATTTCTTTTTAAGATGAAGGACATAGTCATAAAAGTTATTTTGATTTGCAATAGCATTCACATTTCAACTGTTATTTTTACAAAAGATAAATTACTTGAAGTTAATTTTCATTCTTCAAGCCTTAAAGAAATAGTACTTTAGGCAAAACATGACCTAAGAATAAATAAGTAATAAGGAATGATCCAACTGCATTTTTTCTCCTCATGACGGAAATCATAGATAAACTAATTGGTCTACATCTGGCTTTGAGGGAGTATGAGGTGTTTTAGTTGCAATTCAATTCTCTGAAATGTAATATATCCTACTTTAGAAAGAGCCACAGAATCATTCCCTGTACTAAAAGATCACAACTTTTTAAATCTAAATTTATTCAACAGACACTTAATAAGTATATAGTACAAGTGGTATAAGTGGATAAATAGATACAATACAGTGTTTACTCTCAAAGAGAATATAGGCTAATGGGGGGCCCAAACATGTACACACCTGATTTCTTCCAACTGTTTGTCAACTTAGACATAGAAGTAGAAGAAGTATATGGTAAAAAAAAATCATTCAGGGTCAGGAGTTGTCAATGTGTCAACAAATAAAGATGTTTAAGAATACAAAACGATTCTTAAAGGGACTGGTAATAGTAACAAGATTAAGTAGAAATAATAATGAAACTACATCATGATATAAAAATTGTGAGAAGAGAGAGACTCAAGGAACTAAAATTCACCATGAATATAAAGACTAAGCACTGAAGCTCTAAAGCATAAGAAATATTTAACAAATTGTTTAATGACTAGGAGATGTATATTAGAGAAAAGAAACTATGATTGAAATATCTTACAAAAATTCAGAAAAAAATATTTATTTAATCATATTGTTTACTTAATGCTTATTTCCTATACTTTCCCGTAAAAACATTGCTAATACTCAATGAAGGGGGGAAATTAATATGTTATATTTGTTTTAAAGTCCTTAGGAACTGAAGTAGATACAAACTGTTGTTATATAGTTGTTTGACTATATATTTAATTTCATAATAATTGGTAAAAAGAAAAGTCAAAATACAAAATATGATAAGTTTATAACCAAATTCAAACTATTATTTTGCATCATGACTTGAAATTTCTGAAATAAACCAGTAGTAAGGAAAGGTAACAAAAAGAAAAAAGAAAGAAAGGAAGGAAGGAAGGAAGGAAGGAAGGAAAGGAAGGAAGGAGAAGAAAGGAAAAAAAAAACAGAAAACAAGCAAGCCAGCAAGAAAGAAAGAAAGAAAAAATGGGAGGGAGGAAGAAAGGAAGGAAGCAAGGAAGAAAAAAGAAGAAATGAAGGGAGGGAGGAAAAGAGGGAGGAAGAAAGGAAGAAAAAAAAAGAAACACATAATAAGGTCAAAGGAAAGTGAATTCATACCTGATCTTAAAAATACTAGAATTCATCTTTGCTTCACATTCAAGATTTGGGCCTTATATATATGTGTGTGTGTGTGTGTGTGTGTGTGTGTGTGTGTGTATACATATATATATATATATATTTAGCAATAGAAGATGTATGACTTGAAAAGTTTAATTTCACACATTGACTATTTATTGCAATGAGTAGCAGCAAACATTAAAATACACTTATACCACTGTAAAATTTCGCCCAGCAGGACAGAGTGCTACAAAAGAATGAGAAACCCCAAATTTGCAAAAGCTTAATTTGTAATGAAGTTAGTAATTTATTCTATTTCAACACATTAAAGTTATCATATTTTTAACACTTCACTCTGCAACATCAATTGGGAAAACTACTTTTAGTGATCCATAATGTTTTTTATTTCTTTTATCATTTATGCATATATTTCAAATTTCACAATCTGTATGCATAAACAGTTGTTCAAGTGTGTACCAGTTCCCTTTCAATTAACTCCAGTATTCCTAGAATTTTAACCAGAAAATGAACACACTGACATTTTTTCAATGACATAAAAAGCTAAGTTTAGCTATATAGTTTATTATAGTCTTGCTTCCAAATGCAATAACCTTCCAGAAAAAGAGTTTGGAAGAAAGGGAATGAGACATGTTCCATTGTTCAAGGAAAGAAGCTCTCTCTCTGTTGGAATAATTAAATCTGTGGGTATGTCCAAAGGGGAAGGAGAATGACAGACTAGGAGGGAAAGAAAAATAGTGAGTGGCACATTTCATGGCAAAAAACCACCATGAACAATGCTACAACCATTCATTACGCCTCTTCTCATCTACTTATCATTAGGCTTTCAGTCATGTTTATCCAACATAAAAAGAAATGTTGACTCAAGATTTCATTTTCTTATGATTCCCACACCATAGATGCCATGAGGAGTATAATCTACCATTACAGTACCTGCTGCAATTGGATCAGCATTGTTGAACTCTGCCATTAATTGATGTAAGATCTGCCTAAGGCAGTGGAACTGTGCTTGTGTGTATGTGTGTGGATTTCTGAATCTGGGACCTGAAAACTGATCACTTAAAACAGATCTGAATGGCTGTCACATTTGAAAATGTCAAACAAAACAGCCAAAAAAGCCAATTAGTAGCTACATTAATTTTGACCCAGAGATTCAAAATTATGTATGCTATTCTTTCTATAGGAATTATAATACCCAAGATATAGAATTCTGCAAATTCTTATATATGGAAATCACTGGTGGTATCTTCCCATTTCATAAAATTATAAAATAGTATATGGTTGTGATGACACTCAATATATTGATGTTATAATAATTAATATCATCCTGACAACAAGATCTGACTGACTGATCAGATTAAAGGTAGCAACCTTCAAGCAAAAGCATGAGCTGAAGGTCTGTATGATCTGAGAGGATTGTCACATTCATAATGGACATCTTTGATTTTCACTTAAGTTATACTCCATAAAAATTATTGCAAGCGAAATACAGTGGTATGCCATAGTGGATAAAAGACTAGCTTTGTAATGAAGGACACCTGGTTTAAAAACTTGCCTCTGATATGTACTAGATGAGTGCCCATAGACAAATCACTTATCTTCTTGGTGCTCTCCAGACAGCAGACAAAGAGTCTATGTTACAAAGCAGTTGCTGGTCTTTATTAGTGGAGGAAGTTTCCACAGTGGGATTTTGCATTATGAAAAAAGAAAAAGAAAAACACCACACAGCCCTGGGTCCCTGCACTGCATCTGCACTCAGCCACCAGACCCTCCCCTCCCACCTGATTAAAACATACTTTTTCTGAAGTTCTTCCAAAATATTTTGTGCTGGAAATTTGCTACACTCCAAATATTTGTGGGTTGTCACTCCAAAACCCATTTAGCGCTTTAATCAGATGTTATTCTGAGGTAAGTCAAAAAGAGCACAGACAAAACATGTCTACTTTTATCCCTTTGTGGCTCCACCCTGCCAAGCATTTTTTAAATAGTTTTTTTTTAATCATTAGATAATTACCAATTACACATAAAGAAGTTAATGTTTTTTAAAATTTTTGTTATAAATTTTCTCTCTCCATTCCTTCTGTATTCTTTGAGAAGACAAACACTTTTATATTGATAATAGATATGAAGTCATGCACAATATGGTTCCATATTACCTACGTTGCAAAAGAAAATACAAACAAATAAAGCAATATTGTTTTTGTTTGTATTTGTTGAGGGGATTTGTTTTTGTTTTGTTTTGGTTTTAGTGTGCTTTAACCTGTATTCAGAATTTATCAGTTCTCTCTCTGGAGGTGGATAACTTTTTATTTTTATTTATTTTTTTTTCATCATGGATCCTCTGAAATAGTGTTAATTCTTGATGACAGTAGCAAAGTCTTTCACATATGATTATCCTCCCAATGTTGCTATTACTAAGTACAATGTCACTGTGGTTCTGCTCATTTTACTTCACATGAGTTCATATAAGTTTTCCCAGGTTTTCCTAAAACCATTCTGCTGGTCATTACGTCATTGCTGAGTATTTCATTACAATTATATATGACAATTCATTGAGTCATTCCTCAATTGATGGGCATCCCCTCAATTTCCAATTCTTTTTCAGCACACAAAGAGATGCTACAAATAAAGTTCCCTCCTTTTCTTTGATCTTTTTGTGATATAACTTAGTAGTGGTGTTACTAGATCAAAGGTAGTCTTATTTTTAAAGCCTTTTGGGTATAGTTTGAAATTGTTCTTCAGAATAGATAGACTAGTTCACAACTCCACCAAGAATTCGTTTTTACTCATTTTCCACATCTCCTCCAGCATTTGGCATTTTTCTTTCTTGTCTTGTTAGTCAGTCTGATAGGTGTGAGATGATACCTCAAAGTTGTTTTAATTTGAATTTCCTTAATTTGCAACAATTAGAACATTTTATATGACTATTGATACTTTGATTTCTTCTTTTTCTGAAAACTGCCTATTTATATCCTTTGAACATTTATCAAAAGAAGAATAATTAGAAATAATTCTTTTTTATAAATTTGAATCTGTTTCCTATAGATATGAGAGATTAGACTTTTATGAGAGAAACTTGCTTTAAATATTTTCCCATTTTGTTTTTACTTCTAATTTTGGCTTTATTTGATTTATTTGTGCAAAAACTTTTTTTTAATTTAACGGATACTTTCAAAAGTATCTATTTTATATCTATCTTGTGTTTAGTCACAAACTTTTTCCTTATATATGAATATGTCAAGTACATTTTCCCATGATCCCCTAAATTAATTGTGATATCCCTCTTTTCAGTTGAATCATTTATCTTTTTTTTTCCTTATCTTAGTTTATATTATGAGATGTTGGTCTATGCCTAGTTTCTTGTAGATGTTTTCCAGTTTTCCTAGAACCTTTTTAATCAAATAATGAGTTCTTAACCTAAAACTTGGATCTTTAAGTTTATCAAACACAGTTTATTATGTTCATTTATTACTGTGTATTGTGTACTTAATCTGTTCTGCCTCTCTTTGCTATAACTCTTTTTCATAGCCAGTATCTAATGGTTTTGATGATTACTGTTGTAATATAATTTGAAAGCGAGAATTTCTAGTCCTCTTTCCATCATATTACAAATCTCACTTTCCAACCTGCTATTAGGCTAGAAGACTGTCTGATTCTGACCCTTTGTGTACTTGGCTATTCCAGCATTTGATTTGAAGCATTATTATAAAGTTGTTTAAAGGAAAATACTGGGAGAACTAAGCAGAGCATTTTCTTTACTATGCTATTTTGGCTGCCAGAAAGAGTTCTAAAAGAATATTTGAATATCTTGTGAGGTAAAACCTGGAAGTATGTATACTGGAAATATTGTTTTACCTGGAGCCAAAGGACCTATGTTCAAATTTCATTCCTATCCCTTACTTTTAATGTGATTTGGGGCATTAGTTGATCTCTTTGGGCCTCAGTTTCTTCCTTTGTAAAATTAGGGTATTGGATTAAATAGGCTCTAACTAGCTATGAATCTATGATCTTATAAATATCCAGAGAAAATGAAATCAAAAGATAAATAGCTCTACTTAAGCTTTATATTCAAAACAAAATTAAATCTGTTGAATTATTATAATAAAGCAATTCCATATTAAAGATTTAAAGATACCTTCACCAAAACACACAAAAGCAAATAAACAAACAAAATCTTCACCATGATAAAGAAAAGATGAAAGCAAGGGTAAGTTATAAGGAGCTAAATGACAATGTTTATCCAACAAGTACTCTGTGACATTGCCTGGAAGGTAGTAGGCACAATAGTCAAACTGATTCAATTTAAATAAAACTTACTTGTTGCAGGCCTTGCATTAAGTACCAAATATCCAAAATATAAATACAAACTGATTACTGTTCTCAAGGATTTTATAGGGTAGTAGGGTAGAGAAGTAGACAGACAGATAAATATGAATATATAGATGCATTACATATACATTCAAATATAAACATCCATACATGCATTTGTATACAAATGCATGGAATATGCACTTAGGAATCTATAATATCTTGAGATGGGTTAGTTCCTTATAATGAACTTCTTTCTACCAATTCAAATTATTTTGACTAAATACTTAAGTCCTAGGGAATTGTCTGAAGCACACAGAAATGAATAAGACATTAATTCATAGGGATGGATTTTAAATGCAATCCTTGCAGTATATAACAGTATTTTATACATCGTGCCACCTTGCACCTAAAGACCTCCTTCTCTCTCTTCTTGCTCTCCTCTCTCTCTTTCTCTGCCTATATGTATCTATGCATATGTATATCTATAAAGACATATATAAATATTCCACATACATTTTTCTCTATATAGACACATATATGCATCATATATACATGTAAACTCTATTTGTATACACATATAGACATATATATTTGTGGAGAAAGACAGAGACAAAGACAGACAAAGAGAGAGATGCAGAAAAAGGGGAGAGAGAAGGATTCAGAATAAATACAATTAAATATATCCAGTCACATATAAATATTGATACAACTATTGATATCAGGTCTCAGAATCAGGATATCTTGAATTTAAGTTTTTTGACACATCTCACCAACGAAGGTAACTGAGTATCTGAATTATCCAGTAAGCATCAGTCTGTTTTGATAGGAAAGTTTCCTCATTGGAATTTCCCTATACCAATGAAAACTCCAATCCAGTTAAAAAAAAACATACACACATGGGCAAGCAACATACACATACATAACTCATGTGCATTATTTTGAAATTTGTATCACATATGCAATACAAATTAAAGACAAGTATTTTGTTAAATATATACAAAGGATGGAGCCCAGCAAAAACTACTGATACACATCTGAAAATATAAAAATATGCCAGTATTTTTTCCTCTTAAATGTAATTGGAATGATGTTTTTTCTTTGAATGAGGATTAGTTGAAACTTGTCAACGTCAAGAGATTGTTCAAAATTTTAATAAACCTTACCAAGCTAATTATAGAAAAGTACTAACAAACCTACGTAGGTACCTTAGATCTACTAAATTTAATGAGACTTAAAAATTAAGTACTCTTCTATTTCCATCTGTTTTAGAAAGATGGAGGAAAAAATCACTAAGCCAATATTGTTATGATATACCCTAGACTAGCAAACTATTTTTAGGCCCCCATCCTCTCCCCAATGTAGTCAAATATTTCATTATAAACTTGGCTTAGGTTTTGATGAAGTTGTCTCCAGAACATAAATGCAAAGAAAAAATGAAGCTGCTTCATGATGTTGTTTTTATTTATTCATCTCTCGATTTTTCCTGAAGCTGGATTTGCTCACAACACCACATTCATCCTGCAGCGGATAACAAACACTGCTATGTTTACTGTAATTGTGGCCTCTATACCTTTCAGGAGGGAGCCACACAAAAGAGTCACTATATCCCACTGCTCTTTAATCAGTAGTCAGCAAAGCTAAGGTCCTTGTGGGAAAGCCAGCTGGCTAGAAATCAAAGCCTTGATCTTTACAAACAATAAAACATAAAACAGAAGGGTCCATCTGTCAATCAAGATTGATTTTTTTTCACTTCTGTAAAGAAGGAAAAGCTCCCAAACTAATTAATATCTATTAGAACTCAGAGCCAATTTTATGGAGAAGCATGCCTTACTACACACATGAAGAATGAAGCAAAAAACCATCTCACTAATTCCAACCTAAAAGATAACTTTGTCTCAGTTACCTGGGCTTTTTTTAATCTAAATAATTTGCATAATTGCAACAATTTTCCACTTCGCCTTTGTTAACATGTCCTAAATGTCACCAGGTTTCAATTGGCATGTACTGATGTTATTCCCAATGCCGTTTTAGTGAATAATACATTTTGCAGAATCTTCTTTCTCAATTTTCTCAGTTCTTTTAAAATTTTTTTAAAGTATTCTAAATCAACTTAACCTTTATTTGCCACTCTTTAGTCCTTTATTTAGGGAGTCAATAGCACTTCTATTTGAACTCACTAAATATCTCTCACCATTCCATTGACTTCAGGAATACTTATATTTTATTTGGGCCAATTCCAGTCCTGGGAAAATGGACAAGAAAATCTGGCACAGAAGAAGTAGCTCTAAGTGGCAAAATACTTTTAGTGCATGGGGAATAAAGTGGACAGAAAGTGGGGCTGGTAGGAAGAGTATGTAAGCCTTCACTACTAAACACTACACGACCTAGAAAATCTAGTCATCTAGAATTCCTTTTCTTTTCATTTAAAAATGAGAATAAATAATTCCTATTTACAGAAGGATGCATATTCCTGTTTTTGTTGGTTTGTTTGTTTGTTTTATTTGTTTTTTCCTGCATTTGGCTTTGATCAGATAAATTGATTTGGTCATTTTGTATTTAATATATCCTAGTGACATAACCAGAATCTTTGAAATGACCCACCAATAATTTTAAATGATATATACAATAATGTTTTATTGTTTACAATGTTCATTAAAGAGATCCCCTAATCCAAAACTTATTAGAGGCCTGGGAAGTAAATACTTTTACTATTCTCATTGTAAAGATTAAGGAACATCCTATTTGTAATATCTCGTCAGTATCTTTACTGGAAAATCTTGACTTCATAAGACTCAAATTAATATTTGCTAAATGGCAGGTGTTCTCTCTAAATTTTTTTTGATTAGTTTCATTTTTCAAATGAAAACAAATATTTTAAAAATAATCTATCCTTTCTACCCTCCTCAATTATTGAATAAAGTAGCAAAAGGAAACAAACAAAATGCTTCAATACATATGTCCACAGTCTGACAAAATAAATCTCTTTATTATCCATGTTTTTCTTTTCATTTTGATTTAATCACTTTTCTATCAGCAGATTAGTGACATTTTTCATCTTTGTTCTTTTGAGAATTTATCTTTGTATTGATAAGTTCTAATCTCTTGAATGTTGCTATCTTATAAACGTTTCTCTTAGTCCTTTTCAGTTGGATTTGCTTTAATTCATAAAGGTCTTCCCAGTTTCTTCTCAAATTGTCCATTTCATCATTTCTAGTGATGTAATATTCTATTACACTCACATGCCAAAATGTTTAGTCATTCATTTTCCATTTTTGGCTAACACAAAAAGAGCTGCTATAAATATCCCCATATGTTCTTTACAATAAAACACAGTAATCTCAGTTAAAGAAAGGGTTGAGAAAGGCAGAAGCTCAGACAGAGAAGGACATGTCTTTAATAGTTCTGATGTTTTTATAGTTATATTTATTATATTATTTAACTTCTACAAGGCATTATCCACACATTCCAGTAAAACCAAGATCAAACAATTTTTTTAAAAGAATCTACACATGATGCATAATATCAAGAAAGATAATATCCAAGGTTTTCTTAAACCTGGCAAGCCAATTGCTCAAAAGGAGTTGTACATAGGTAGGCTTCTTCAGCAAATGAATAATACCTCTATATCTTGTAATGCCACATTCATAATGGAAGAAAACTAACATATCTCACATGTACAAAAATCATTATTAACATCTTATATAGTTCATGAAAACTTCTGCTCCCCTGTATTAAATATCTATTGCTACTGTTATAGAGATTGAGATGAAAAGACAATTAGATGAATTCAAATTTGTTTAGAGAAAAGAACTTTAAGAATAGATAATCTGTTTTACTGTAGGAAATAGTCTCCAATGGAGTACCCCAGAGATCTTTGTATAACTTTGTGCTGTTTAATGTTTGTTTCTTATCAATAACCTCAATAAAACTATAGATGAAATTTTCAAATCATAATTGCATAGGAAATAAAGCTCAAAGAGATATCTAACATAGTAGATGACAGACAACCAGCATCCAAAAAGGTCTTGCAAAGACTGTGCATTGTTTTATTTTTTGTCCACTTCCCTCACTCAATTTCCAATTTAATAGTATCTTATATATCCCAAGCATCTATTAACTATTTCAAAAATCATAGAATCACATCATTGTAAGAGACCTCATTAATCATCTAGATTAACCTGTATCTGAACAAGAATCCATTCTATAGGACTATAAGTAACCTAACCTTTCCCTCAATGACTTTCTGTGAGTAGCAACTTACTTTCCATTAAGACAGCTTATTATTTTCTCAGATTGTTTTATTTTTTAATTATTATTTCCTTTAAATTTAGTGGATGCCCATCAGTTGGGGGATGGATGAATACGTTATAGTATATGAATGTAATGGAATATTGTTATTCCAAAAGAAATGGCGAGCAGCCTGATTTCAGAAAAACCTGGAAAGACTTACATGAACTGAAGCTAAGTGAAGTGAATAGAACCAAGAGAACATTGTACACAGCAACAACAAAATTAAGTGATTATCAACTTGGATCCTTTCAAAAATGAGATGATTCAAAGTAATTACAATAGAGTTATGATAGAGTCTTCTGAAGCCAGAGAGAGATCTATGGAGACAGAATGTGGATCAAAGTATAGCATTTTCATTTTGTTGTTGTTTGTTTGCTTGTTTTTTTTTTCCTTTCACCTTTTGATCTGATTTTTCTTGTGCAGCATTACAAATATAGGCATAAATTTAATAGAATTGTACATGTTTAACTTATATTAGATTGCTTGCTGCCTATGGGAAAGGGAGACAGAGGAAGGGAGAAGTGTTTTGTAAAAGTGAATATAAAAAGCCATTTTTGTATGTATTTGTTAAAATAAAAAGCTATGAAAATTATTTCTTTTACATTGAGTTTAAATCGATTTTACTGCTTTCTAAGCCACTCATGGCCATTCTGCTCTCTGAAGTCAATCAGAGCATGTTCCACTCATCTTCTGCACAGTGTTGCTTCCTTTATCGATAACTCTCACTTCTTTTTTCTTCTGCTGACTGAATTTGCATTTAGTAAATGAGAACTGAATCAAGTAATTAAAAAAAAAAAAGACTGCACAAAAGGAGAGAATAGGGAAGATACTGTGGTCTCAAGAATATAGTTGAACCACAGCAGCATATTTGTGCAATTGTGATATAATAATTGTTAATGGAATGAAATGAACAAAAAACAATAGTCTGTTAAGTGTTGAGAAGAACTCCAGAACTTGACATGAAAAGGCAATGGTTCTATCTAATGGACTTGCTCAATTAAATAGCCAAATGGGGAAAAATACTTTCTTTTGTGTTCTTACAACTTTTGAGTTTTAAGAAACATAACAAAAAGTCAAGAAGACAATTTGTAGCAGCAAAGTAAAATCAGGAAAACGAATGGTGTTTCATTAAGAGAAGGGAAGTAGATGACCTTCCATTACTGGGGACTTGTTTTTCTTTGCCTTTCATTTATAAGTTCTTTCTTTGGCCTAGAATAAAAATAAATTTCTAATAATATAAAGGTATGAGATAAATGTCATAGTTTCAAAACATGAATTCATTAAAATATTTATATTTATGCTATATTAAAACTATAAAAAACTGTTAAGGCTTAACATATGGAAGCTGATTTAGAAAGAGAGAAATAAAAAATAAACAGCATGTCAAAACATTAACATAGAAATGGGAAAATAGCTATATGTTTCATCTAATTTGAGGCAATCTAAGGAAAAATGGTAGAATTTATCTATAATTAATGGCATATCTACTGATAAAATTTCTCAAAGGCCTTGCTTATCTGACAATGTTATTGGCTAAACTTTGCTTAGTCCTGTTTGTTGTACTCATCCCACAGGAGAAAAAAAAATAGATCACAGAAAGGTTAAATATCCAATGAAAAAGAATGAGACAGCTAAGTTGGTCCAAGTGAACCACAATGAATCTCTATTTCCTCTATACCAAAATAGCTCCCTAACATGTAAACTGTCAAATTGCCAAATAGTGAACACTCTACAGTTTTACATATATCCTCAGATACAGAAAAAAATATTCAGTGGCAGAGCTATACTATGTCCTTTTTCATAATCTAAATTCCCATTGATGAGATGAAACATCTGGAGATGAAGTTTTGGACAGGAAACGACAACAGTAATAGGGATATCACCAAAAATTGGAATAGATGAATTTAAACTAATATGATTCTTATTGAACTGAAATTATATTTTAAGACTCATAAGGAAAATGGGCAGACATCTGTATTGGGGAAAAATAATCACCTTAAAATTTACTGATTGAATAACAATTTAATTGCATGACAAGCTCATGATTCTTTCTACAAATATCTTTGTAGAATCATCTCCATGCAAGAGCTTGTCCTAAAATCTTGGGGGATCTCATAGAATGACTCTCTAAGTAACTGCATTTGTCAGAAAACAACCACAAAACTCTAATTTATCAAAAGCATTAAGGGTGGCAAAGCAAAGAAGCCCTGTGAGATATACAATGCAAATATTTATAGTTCTTTGTTTTCCAGATGAGAAAACAGGGACTGGGGGATTATGTGGATTATTTACCTTTATGTAGTTATGAGACACCAGAGAGTGGATTTAAATGTAGCTTTCCTAATGTCAAGTACATTTTTTTCTTCATCATGCAATCCAGGGTCTTCTAAATAATCTCTATGTGCTTACCTACACAATCTGTCATAACCATTATAAAGCATGCATTGGGGGAGGGTTATATTGAAAGTTTAGGTAGTGACATTGAAAACATTTATTTTTCTTTCTAAATTGTCACTTTCCAGACTACTAGTTCTAACAAAAAAGGGAAGATAGCTTTTAATCAAGCTGTCAGACTGCTTCTTCATAATTGTGTGATCATTCAGTACTCAACTGGAATATTTTTGGTGCATTCAACACCATACTGAGCCAGCTATGAGGTACAGATGAAATCAGGATATTATTGAGGCACAAAAAGGAGCAGTGTGGTTCAGTGAGAGAAGTAATACCATTTTCTTCAAAGGAGGGAAGCCTTCTTTGAGGCCCCATTGATCTCTTATTTTAAAATGACTGGGACCCCCACAGTTCTGGCTGTTTAATAGTACATGCTTCCTTCTATGAATGTGAATAAAGAATATTCCATAATAACTCAACATCTCCTATTTGCCTAAAGAAGCTTGAAAGTTTCAAGAGAATTCTCTTTTTTCCTCTCTGTCTTTAACGCCCCCTAAAGTGATTTTATAGAATTAGAAGGTATTGAACATTGTTTTATTTTGTAAATATACTGAGACTTGAAAGAATCCTATACCAAAAGTTAGTAGGAGGAAAGAATGGGGCTATAAAATCAAGGAAAGGAAGTAGTTTTTCTTATTTGGGGGTCATCATTTGAGAGTCCTGAAACCATAGTATTTGGACCTAGACTCAGGCTAAACACTAAAAGGGAAATAAAAGAGCATAAGATTTTCTTATTTTTCATTATTTACATTTATATGAATGATTAATAAAATTTTAATTGCGTAAAAGATAAAATTATGGTTAGCATAATTACTTTTGAGCTAAATTTCATATATGATCATCAAGGTACCCTGTTTATGTGTGTATGCATATACTCATACATATATGTGTACTCCTTTCAAATAGAATATAGTATGTGCTAGCAATTATTGTGCATAATTTTTCCAGAGAAGTACAATTTCCAAAGCCAAAGAATCAGGACTTTTGTAATGACTGAATTGTGGCAGAATTACAGAGAGAAGTTTTATTAACATCTGTTCTTCTTTATATTTTATTTATTTATTATTTTCTCCAGTTACATACAAAAAATAATTTTGTTACATTTGTTTTTTTTTCAATACTAGCATCTCTCACTTATTCCCATGACAGTTAAGAAACAACATAACATCTCCTCTCTTGATAAACCAGAAAGAAGTCATTTTCCTTAGATTATTTTGCCATTCGAATTAGACTGATCAAAACATTAATATATATATTTAAAATGATTCTTGTTAGCAAATTTAGTTTCTAAATTAAAATTGCTTGAATATAAAAAATCTAAAAAAAGGAACTATCATGATTTTATAGGCAACAAATAATATCCCTGATTTGCCATGGATATGGTTTCAATAATATATATTCATTGTTTGATTTTAATTTTATTTTTTGCTACCCTATGTAACAGTACATAAATGCAACTTGTTTTGCTATTCATTTCTGTCAAATAACAAGCTAAGAAGAATGTTTAGTGAATGGTAGAATTTCTTCTACTTTGAATTTTCTGATAAATATTTAAAGTATTTAAAATATTATTCTGAGGGCCATTTTAGCCATCACGATTTAGACAAATTGTTTGATAAGGGGAATCTTTTAAAAAATAAAAGCAATATATGTCATTCAAATAATTTCTTTTCTACATAGCTTGATATAAAAAATGTTACCAGAAGTCCTAAAAATATAATCCATTAGTAGCAAAAAACAGACTTTAAGATGAAATATGTGTTTCATATATTCTTAATGACCAAATGATATTCATATATTATCATAGGGTTACAAATCCAGACTATATATTTCCTAAGTTGCTTAGGTACACCTTAGAAATATGATTCATTGCTTGGGAGAACTCACTATATGCAAGTGTAAATATAGTTTATTTACTCAATAAGGACCATATATGGACATTTTATAACATAGACCTATAGGGAACAATTTATGTCAAGGTCCTGCCATAATGTATGTGCATATACATATTTACATAAATACTCATGCATGCATATATGCTTGTCCCTGTATGCTAACATGCTGTTTAAATACACATATGTGCATATGTGTGTATTTGTTTATGTACTCTCTTTTCTATGGTTGGTCATCTTGTATACTGAAAGTAATTCATGTTGTGTATTTTTTAGAATTTGTTTTTTTTACCAAAGAACAGCACAATTACTATAAAAGAAAGATTTATTTTTATGAGAGTACACTTTTCCAGAGTATATATCATTGTGTGAGAGATGATTATAAATAAACTGAAATACTTAAATATAAAAGAATATTACCATGTCTAAAACAAAGTAACAATGATTGAAGAATCCGGAAAAGCTTGTGAAGATACAAAAAATGATGCACCTATAAACAGAACCATAAAACAACACGCACAAAGAGTACTGTAAAATAAATGAAAAGAAAATAACAAAAAGCAATTGAATAATTTTATAATTAGAAACATCAATAGAAAATTCACCTTCTTCTTTGAAGAAAAGTAGGGGACTTTGGGTGCAGAGCATTCTGCTTGCTGCAAAAACTCACTTTCTAACCAATAAGCTATCCAGATGCAAGATGGACTGTCTTGAAGGATAGGTCTCAGGCTCAGATGACCCCCTATAAGACATGTTATGCAGGGAGTTCCTAGTATATGTAAATGTTGATCTATATAACCTTTGAAGTTCTGTTGGAAATAGGGAATGGGGTGCTAAGTTTTGCTGACAGGTTGTGATACACTTTGGATAAAATGTAGAATATGTGAAAGGAGTATTAAATCAGTATAGATAAATTTTAAGACAGAAATAGGAAGGCCTTCAATATCCTTCTTCCTTTAACTGCATACATCTTTTTGTCCTTCATATCTCTAAAGTGCCTATCATATGTTTCCCATATTAGAAAAGGTTAGTTGCTAGTCCACTCCTTCAACTGAAAATCACAATTTTTTATGCCTGTTTTTAGCCCTAAAATCTATATGCACATATCCATTGAGAAAGTAGGGCAATCCCCTATCTGGATCATTGTCAAAATATCTAGACTTTTTGTTCTTTTTGTTATTGATACAGCAGCGATTCTAGGGTTACTAAAAGATTTGCCTGAAAGCAGTCAAATTAATGGGAAATAAATGACTCCTCTATAATCGGAAATTAAGAGAGAAGCTTTTTTTAATTTTTAAAAATTAAAATCATCTTATTTTAAAGACAAAAAAATGGTAAATTATTCTCAGTTTTCTTTCTCTCAGTGAACCAGAGCTGTGTTTGAAAAGAAAATGTGAACATGGGAAGAGTCATACATAGAATTTATCAAAATAATATTATACACCAAAATCATATTTCCAAAATGCTTCAGTATTGGTGGAATGAATGCTAACATAATGCAATGGCTTACTCCTGGTCATGACAGGATGACAAATGACTTCTGTGACAAACAGGCAGCTCTAGAGAATCATATTTAGATCTCAAATATTTCATTGCTAAAACTTAAAAAATATAGAACATATAACTTTTTATAATTTTCAATGGAGCATGTTTCATATATATTTTTCTCTCCAGTTAACAAATTCTTATTTTCTTCTAAAATTTTTCTCTTAAATACCATTTGTACAGGCTTTACTAGTATAGTTTTCAAAAATGTTGTTTGATTTTACTCTCTTTTCAAATATTCTCTGCCTCTTCTCTATGTGTAAATCCTAAACTCCAGTTATCCCTTGTTCCCAATCTTTTAGTTTTTCTTTACCTTTTACATGCAATCTAAAACTAAAATGAGCAGTGTCATAATGATTCCTGCTGGGAGAATTTCAAAAGCAGTAGAAGATGGAGTTGAAAAATTGAAAGACTCTGCATGGATTGTCACTTGCCACTAGAGGCAAATGTCTTCCTGCTAGAAGAGAAGAGTGAATTTTGACCTTGAACATGATAATAGAAGAAAACCTCAGGGAAGAAAAAAATAAATAATTCTCCTACTTGCTAGAATAGTAGTTTCAAGAATTCCCTCTGTTAAATTTTACAGGAAGAGCCCTTTCAACTCAACACATTGTAAAGGTTATAAGTAGGTAATGTAGGGAATTTGTAACTTCTATATAAATATAAAAATGATTTTTAAATTTGAAAGGCATTATTGGCACAATTCAGGAAATCTGGGTTCAGTTTTATCATCTACAATATACTTAACTCTCCTTTATGATTCATCAGAAAACCCCTAAGCAGTTTTCTCATTCACTGAGTAGTCAAATGAATTGGTCATGGCCAAATGGCCACTGTCAGAAGGAGAATTTGAATTCAGGTCTCATTGATACCAAACCTATCATTCTATCCTGTGAAAATGTGAGAAAAATTACCACAGAACTAGAATCTATTTTAAATTTGTGAGCTATTATTATTTGGAGGAAAATATCACTGTGCACATTTTAAGACCATTTAGCAATTCTATTAAGATTGTCAGGAAGAGAAACTAAGCTCCTAAATTAACTTGTATACATGCCTAAAGAAAATACACAATTAAGATTTTTGATTGAAAAAGAAAAAAATCATTTTTCTTTTCACAAAAATCTTTCATTATCTTCAGCTTGTTGTAAGTGTAAGGTGTAGTTTATATTTAAATACAACTTTTCTCTGAGAAATTTAATGTCTTATAATTGTGAATCTTCTCTTCCTTCAACAACATTGTAGATTTGCTACCAATAGATGTGGGCATGAACAAAGAGAACAAGGAAAAACAGAAATGAAAAGCCTCCAAGGACACTTTAACAACCAATAGGCAAAGTTAATTCTAATTCTTTCATCCTCTGTTCTACTACTGTCTAACTCTATGATCTTACTTGATTCAATAAAGGCCCAATTTACCCATCTGGAAAAAAGTATATTCCATTTTCAAAGACAATAATTACTCAAATAATCACTGTTAACTATAAGAGGTTCCCTAGATAAATCTTGGTATTCACTAAAGATAGATCCTAGAATTAGGAATGCATACAAAGGAAAGTTTCTACTACTAGGGAATATTTACAAAGGATAAATCATGGTATCTCCCTGAGTTTAAATTAAATAACATGGATGTCTTTTCTACTGAAACAAATAAGAGTAACATCATTTAATATAACTCAATTCCTTTCAATCCAAAAAGAATTTATTTAGTGTCAAATATTTATATGGTGCTGTCCAAAGCTTTGAGTATGTATTTTTAATACATCCCCCACACTCAACGGATTTACTTTCCAATGTAAAATAAAATGTGTATCCAGAAAAGTAACAAGTAATACAAAATTTTAAGTAATTTTAAAAGGAAGAGATTACTCCCTCCAGATTACAACTGTAGAAATAAGATGTACTCATCTCAGTGGCACTTTATCTGGGTTTTAGAGGAAACTGGAAATCTTATAGGGAAAAAAATATGTTAAAAGTTTCAGAGTACTGAACAACATTTTAATTAAAATTAGCATCAATAAATCTAAGCATCAAGAAATTATTTGAGATTCTACTGTACTGAGCCATCAGAGACAAAAATTAATGATAAATCAAGTTAAGGATACTCTCCTACTGATTTTTTTTTATTTTTTGAACTTGCACTATTTTTTTTAAAAGGCAAAGACTGTCTCATTATCTGTCAACTCTTATTACCTCATAAAGCTGTCTTTGATCTTCAAATACTACTATTCCCATTCTGAATTACAATTATTAAAAAAAAAAAAAACTATTGTTGGGAATGACATTACTGTGAGGCACCAGTCATGGTTCTTTATTTAATACCTCAAAGATATATAAGCTGAGATCTCTCAGAATTCAAATATGAAATAAATGTTAAAATAGCTGTCAAATGATGTTTATTCAGCAATGTGTTCAAAGCAGAAGATGAACTGAAGAAATATCCAATGAATCTGATCAATGTAAACAGCTGAAAACCAACCAAACAACCTCTTCCCACTTCTGCAACCCCAAATATTTAATATTTCCTCAAACTAGTTATTTTGAGTAATCATCTATTCCCCCATTTCATTCTTTTGGGAGATGTAAGCATGAAGTCATTATTTCAGAGAAGATCACCCATAACACCAAATACCGAGTAGCTATTAGAGCCAGCATTAATTTTTATGTATACATTTCTTCCAAAACATTTATATTTCCTAAAGAACTTGAAGTAGTTTCTCAGTATTTACAGATTCAAAGTCTCATCTTTGTTGACCATTTTAATTTTCTTTAGGAAGCTGACAAGTTTGATATGTTCCTCCAAAGATCAATATGTGATTATAACAAATTCTTTGGAGGGGAGGAGGAATTTTTGGGCCTTTCAGTTGGCTACTTTATCTTCTGATTGACCTGAAAATTGGAGAATGGGGGTACAAATAACTTACAATTTTAGGGAACTGGCTGCTGTTAAAAGCAGAATAAGAAATCACACACTTAACAACCTATTCCTGAGTTTTCTCAATGATTTGCTCCCAAGTGCAGGCTCACTATGCTATTTATGGCTCTAGAGGAAGCTAAAAATAAGTGCCTGGGATTTAAACATATCCTGGAGGGAAGATAATGTTTATTAAGGTAAGGCAATTGGGGAGTTCAGTAGTATTTTCTTGATCAATTGCATGAAAGTATTTGCTAAGAAACCCCAGAAAGCTATATAAATATTTACATCATCTGGGGGTCTAATAAACAAATTATTTTGAATCACTTTTAAATAAAACACACACACACACATACACAAGTATTTGAATTATTTGTTTTCTTCCCTGCTACATGACCAGCCTAAAACACAGTGATTTGTGTAATTGCATGGGCAAAGTCTTTTTAAGAAAGCTAATGAACCCTTTTGGACCCAAGTGATTAAAACTTACCAGATGGGTTCACTCAAGTGTTGGAAAGTATGCAATGTTGATCATATGATATACTCAGTGCAAGTAAACTTTTGTTTTTCAATCACTCCTACACTATATTCATGGAAGGAAAGGGAGAGAAAGAGGTACAATTGCAATCCATGAATTGTGGAAAATATATTTCTGATATATATATATATGGAAAATATATTCTGATAAGAATCAGTCAGCTATGCTACATTTATCCCAAGTAATTAATCCTGATATTATTGTTGATGGTTATCAATTGTTTTTTTTTTCCTGAGTTCTCATAGATATAAAACTTTCATGTATGACTAATGTCTAATCTTTTGTGAAAATGACTACTGGCCAAAATTTTGCTTGGAATCAATTACAGTATATAATTTCATTGTTTGCAAACGTAAAGCATGTAGCAACTATGGATTTTTGAAAGAAAATATTTGAGTAAGTCAAAAGATTCAAATTGAAGTCACATATACTACATATAGTAAGTAAATATATGTACATATATAATGTTTATACATACATAGTAAGTATAGTATGTGCCTAATAAATGTTTGATTGGAAAATTTTTGTGTTTCTTTATGTATACATAAAACCAAGTTCACATCAAAAAGAATTATACTGTCTTGCATATAATAAATACTTAAATACTTATTGACAAAAAATATAAATACATATGCATATACATGCATTTCTCCATATATATATATATAAATATATATTCATGGATGCATTATGTGTGTGTTTGTGTGTGTGTGTGTACGTGTGTGTAGGTCATCAGTCATTAGTTTTTAAACTCTGTGCCAGCAATTATAATAAGAAGTGGAGATACAAAGAAAGGCAAAGAGAATGTCAATTCTCCAGAAGTATTCATTCTAATCTGGGAGACAACTTGTAAATAACAAGGTAGTTAAGTGCAAGAGGAAGGCAAAAATTTGTTCAGTGTGAAAACAACCAAACAAATCCCCTCACGCTTCCTCTAGCCTACATATGGACACCTACTTTCTCTATGCTTTTAGGTACACTATTGGCCTTGTGTCACCCAGCATGACAATCACGGGGATGAAATCTCCACCTTCTTTCACATGTTGCCAGCCTTGCTCAGAAATCTGGTGTTTCTTTTATCTGTCCAATTGCAAATTGAAAAATCCTTCTCCGCATTTACTTCCAAGTCACTTTTGTCTGAATCCTTCTCCTTAGGCTATTCCACCTTTCCAGATGCCAAATCTTTTCCCAGATGGCAACTTATATATCTTGAGCAATGCTCTGACTGATTACTAGCATAAGGAATGGAGTGAGTTAACATCTCTTCCCCATCATGTCCTCCTCTCTCCCTTAATGGGATTATGCACGTGCCATGTAAAATCATATTTCTTCATGTTTCTACACCTCTGTTTTTTGCACATACCTATTACTTCTTTAAACACATGTTTATTTTTCTTCTGACTCTTGCTTATAGCAAAATGAAATTAGTTGTAGAAAACTAATATTACCCATGTCAAAAACTATTGAAAGGGCTTAGAAGCCCCTTCATCAGTTCTACAAGTACCCAGTTACCTCTCATCTTCTTATAATTAAGTCTGCTTTTTCTCAAGTACTGGAATGCAACATAATTTGGTTTTAAGCTCTTAGACAATTTTTTCTCATTTTTCTTTCTTGGTTTAATTATTATCTTGGAAGCACGAGTTTGTTTTTTCTCTCTTTTTCAATGCAAATATATAATATTTCAGCTATGTTATGAGTTTTCATATTAGGTCTCTGAATCAAATCACAACTGATAACATTGTTAGTAGTACAAACAATCTAAATTTCAAATACAAATTCATAAACTATAAGGAAAGACATAATTTGTAAATTGCATTTTGCCTATATGTTTAATCAAATAGTTGACTTTTTCATGCAAAGGCTTTACTGATTCTTTATCCTCCAGTTTGGAATGACTTCATGTACTTTGTATTTATTTAACTATGCTCCTATTGCATCTTCTTCTTAATATATAAATTTCTTGAAGGCAATCACTGGGCTTTTTTTTTCCTGGAAGTTATTTTATTAAGTGGAGTATTTTGTACATAGCAAGCATTTAATAAATGTCTACTGAATTCAATAGAACATGTATATACATACGAATTTTTATTACTGTTCAGTTTTTTCAGTAATGTCTGACTCTTCATGACCTCATTGAGATTTTTGTTTTGTTTTTTTGTGACAAATATACTTGAGTGGTTTGTCATTTCCTTCTCCATTTTATGAATGAGGAGACTGAGGAGACTAAATAGAGTTAAGTTGTTGTCCATGACACTTTTTACTGTAGCCACTATCTGAGACCAGATTTCAAATCAGGTGTTCCTGACTGTAGGCCTGGTGCTCTAATTACTGTACTATCTAGTTGTCCATATATATATATATGCATAAACATTGCAACTGTGCATGCATATGTATGTACAACTGCATATATGTTGCATGAAATAATTATGAATATTAAAAAATAAAGATAAATGGAATTTCTTGCAATCAGAAAGTTTCCATTCCCCTGAATATCTTTTATTTTCTTATTACTAAGAAAGTAACACTGAAAAATTGAATTTTGAAGAATTTTAATTTACAAAACACATACTAATTCAGAGCTTCCAAAAAAGCAAACTATTTTTGGAGTGATTTATGTATGCAAAAATAGTGACTCCTTTGGTTTATTGCAGTGGCTACCAGATTTTTCTTTTTTTTTTTCTTTTGAGGGGGAAGTTGTTAGAATCATCTTACACATGTTTGTATATAACTATATTCATGTGTACAGTTGCACATCTTACCAACTAGAATGTTCCTTCAGGAAAAGAATTATTTCACTGTTATCTTTCTATTCCCAGTAGCTATACTTGAGAGCAATGAGTCATGTAGATTTTATCCTGATTAATTTAAATATCTACATTTTGATGGACCCACACTTGATAGCATTTACCCTATTCAAATTTGTTAAAAATTTTCATGGAAGAAGTATTTATAAATTTATTCATTCTTTTTAAATAAATAATCTCAACTCAGTTCCAAATGCAATAAAGCAATCATTTTACAACCCTCTAATTGATTTGTTATGCCATTCACACATTGGCTATTCCATATCTTTTCATTCCTTCTCAAGTCTCAGACATCAGCCCATCCCAACTTTCAACTACTGAAAAAAATATGAAGACATTCACCAACAACTTCCTTCTCCCTTCCTCTTCTCACACCACTTAGATAGCTTTCCCTACTACTTTATTCAGCCCTCTAAATGTATCTTCATCCTATCCCTTGCCAACTATTCCCACAACTTGTCTCCACTCTTATTTCCACTCTCTATTCTTCAATCTTCCTAAATACTGGCTGGTTATTTTGCCATCTGCCAAAAAGCACTTATCACATTCATTTTTAAAGAAATGTTAAATTGATCTTACTGTCCTTGCTAGTTAGCATTCCATATCTTTTCTTTTCTACAGAAAGCAAACAAACAAACAAGTAAACTCCTTGAGAAATTCAAATGTAGCTAATTATCTCTTAATTAGGGAATCTAAAACTTTGTCTATATCTTTATCTTTCTTGAATTCTCTATAACATTTGTTAATCATTCTCTCCTATTGAATAATCTCTTTTCTCTAGGTATTCAAGACATGAATCTCTCCTGGTTCTCCTACAATCAGATGATTATTCTCCCTTGTCTCTGTCTCATCCAGTCTCTCCTCAGTAGCCAAAGCTGTCTTTGTAAAGCAGGACTTTTTCCACTTGAAACCCTCTAATGCTTGAGTATATAGATATATTAAGATAGATATACAAATCAAACATTCACTGATAATAAATCATAAAAAATTTCATTTTGAAATAATTCTTTGTTATATATACCTAATCTTATCTTTTATTAAAGATGAGAGCAAATTTGCATAGTATTTGGATGGATGTGTTTGTTTATTGTTACATAAAGAATTAAATCTTGGTGGAATGACACTTTTTACTGTAGCCACATTTTTGGTGACCCCCACATTGAGTTACACTACCTCATATGGGGTCATGACCCACAGTTTGAGAAGTTTTGTCAGAAAACACATTCCTGACAACTTCTGTCTGAAAAATTTCTGGTGCAGTTAGGTGGCATAGTGGATATGAGTACCAGGCCCTGAAGTCAGGAAAACCTGTCAAATTTGACCTTAGATTTACTAGTTGTGTGATGCTGGGCAAGTCACTTAATCCTGTTTGTCTCATTTTTTTAATCTGTATATGAGCTGGAGAATGAAATGACAAACCAATCCAGTATTGTTGACAAGACATATACACTCTCCCCCAAATAAAAGTTCACAAAGAATCGAATTTGACTGAAAGCAACTAAACAACAAAGATATATTCTTATTCAATAAATTTCAGGGTCTCCCTATTACCTCGAGAATCCATTCTAAAATTTTATTTTGGTCTTTGAATCCTGGCACAATTTGGTCCCTTCCTACTGTTTTAGGATTCTTACAGGTTACCCAATTCAATGAATATCATCAAACTACAATTAATTTCTTGTTCTTTGTCTCAACTCTTTCTTAATACTAGTTCCCTGTTCAATCCCCTTAATTCCTAACTTCTTGGTTTTCTTCAAGACTCAGCTCAAATCACACATTAGGAGGAAGTCTTTCCAGTTATCTAACTTCATAGTCCCTTCTTTCAAAGATTATTTCTTATTTATTAACATAATATATTTGAATGTTATCTCTTTCATTGGAATGTGAGCTCCTTAAGAACAGTTATCATGTTAATGCTTTGCTTTGTATTCCTGCCTGTCTTAGAAACAGTGTTTTGCAATAGTAATCAGTTAATAGATTCTTGCTGATTCATTGAATTCATATGCTGTTAATCATAAGAGATACAGATGTATTATACTACTTAAAATTCACTTCTACCTTTGCATCTCTAGCAGATTATAATGTCCATCTTGTAGTCTTAAAAATTATTTGTTGAATTTATGAAACTTCTTTATCCAGTTTACAGCATTTATATTTGTTTATCTATCAATAAACTTTATCAAAAGACATTTATTAAATTTCAAGTCTGTTAATGGGCAGTATGTTAGATAAAGGTGCTTTCAATATTTTGTCAGACATATAAAGATGAAAAAAATTACAATTTGGGGTATGAATATGGATTCATACTAATCATGTTCATAGTCATCATGTTTAACAACGGGGGACATTTTCAATAATTATAAGATCTTTCTTCACTCAGGGGATCTCATCCTTTAGGCTTGCAGCCATTTTTATAGTTAATTCAGGTCGCATATGTAAAAACTGTCAGATCCATATTTACATAATCCCCATAACTACTTTCCCCAATGTCCCAGATTATTTGTGTGATTGATGTCATTAATTGATTCATTATTTTAATGTAATAGTTGATTTTAATTTAATCACAAAGATATTTGTTCTCAATCACTTAGGCTTGCATCATTACTACCTTTTCTCTCACTCATTCCACAATCTAATGTGTTTCAAAATTTCATTTTTCCCTTCAAAACACTTCTTCCATATCATTCATTCTCTTCATATATGTGGCCATATACACATATATATATATGTAATCATATATACTCTTATTCAAAACTTCTATCACTTTTTACCTGGATTATTACAGTGGCATTCTGATGGGTCTCCCTCATCTCTATCTAAAATATTCTTGATTGTTTATCTATCTATTTACCAACCTACCTACCTATCTTCCTACCTACCTCTCTATCTACCTACCTACTTACCTATCTATCTATCTATCTATCTATACCTATATCTATATCTATATCTGTATCTATATCTATATCTATATATACCCATCTATTATCTACAATTTTGAATCCATGTTGTTGTTTAGAAATAATTGGGTTAAAAATAATTATCTTTGAAGTATAAATATTAGATAATAACTACTATTACCAAATGTATCAAGAGGCATTTTGAGACACTAGAAAGACCATTGGGCCAGAAGTATAGATATCTGGATTCTTTAAACTAATGTCAGGAATTATGCATTGTCATTAACTAGCTGTGTTTCTTTTGACAAATAATAGTCCACAACTTAACCTCTATGTCTCAGTGCCCTCACATACAAAATGAAGAGGGATTATCAAGGACATTTCAAATGATCCTACCTCGCATCTAAAATGCAGCAATTTATTAATTCTGATGAACAAAATACAGCTTTTTATTTACAAGTCTCTAAAACAGAAACCCCAAACCACAAGGAATACTATACACAATTTGAATATTTTTAGAATGCCTTTGTACTTTTAAAAATAATAGAGAAATGAAAATAATGAGCATGAAAAATTAAATGATTCTTTATAATTTATATTTCCTATTGCCATTTAATTGTGACAAGAAATTGATGCAATATAAATTGGCATTTATTATTTTTATACCATAAGTTACTTTGTTAATTGGTGAAGTCAGAAAAGGGATATGTGAATTATCATAGCAGCATTCTAAATTTCTCATATTCAAATTCACATGTGCACTGTAATTGGCTAGTTTTGTTATTGCCAGTCTTTGAAAATTAATGTTCAAGCTATTCCCCAATTTATAAATGGTCAAAGACTATAAACAGACAATTTTCAGATGAAGAAATTAAAGCCATTTTAGCCACATGAAAAGAGTGTTCTGAATCACTATTGATTAGAGAAATGGAAATTAAGACACTCTGAGGTAAAACTTCAATACTTTTCAGATAGGCTAAGATGACAAGAAAAGAAAATGATAAATGTTAAAGGGGATGTGGGAAAACTGGGACATTAATACATTGATGGTGGAAATGTGAACTGATCCAACCCTTTTGGAGAGCAATTTGTAACTATAGCCAATGTACTCTCAAAATGTGCATACTCTTTGATCCATCACTTTTTACTGAGCCTCCCAAAGAGATCATAAAAAAGGGAAAAGGACCCACATGTGCAAAAATGTTTGTAACAACTTTTTGTAGTGGGCAAGGAATAGAAAATTAAGTGGATGCCCATTGGTTGGGGAATGACTTAATAAGTTATGTTGTTAATGCAATGAAATATTATTGTTCTTTAAGAAATGATGAGCAGACTGACTTCAGAAAAACCTAGAAAGACTTAAATGAACTGATGCTAAGTGAAGTGAGCAGAACCAAGACAACAGCAAGATTAAGTGATGGTAAACTGTGATGGACTTGTCTCTCTTCAACAACAAGGTGATCTAGGACAATTCCAATAGACTTTTGATAGAAAATATGATGTACATCCAAAGAGAAAATTATGGAGACTGAATGTGAATCAAAACTTAGTATTTTCATCTAGCTGTTTGTTTTCTTGCTTTCTTTTTTCTCATGGTTTGTTTTTTTTCTTTTGATCAGATTTTTCTTGTAGAATATGATGAATATGGAAATATATTTAGAAGAATTGTAAAAAATATTAATGTATATTATATCACCTCTACTTTCTCTCTACATAATAATTTTCCAGCTTGAGCTTTTTCCCATACTGAATAATCAAGAATATGTTTTTCACTTGAAATTTTGCCCCCCCCAATGGAAAGCATTTAATATATTGTATAATTTTATTACTCCCAAATCATCTAAATTTCAAAAATATAATTAAAATATTATTATATCATATAATTTACACATTAAATATTGTATTATTTATGATTAAATAATTAATATATATTATAAAACTGTATTATATTATTAATGTATTAATAAATTAAAATATAAGCAAAATTAAACTATTCAAGTTATATCTAGATTCAGAAGCTGAAAACCAATTTGTTGTAGAAAGTAAATAGTTTAGAGTTCCCTAAGAATGTATTATTAATATTTTTCTTTTTTTTATTAAGCTCCTGTCTTTTGGCAATTTCATTAACACCCTTAATTCCCCAATTATCAATTCTATGAAAAAAGAATCCATACACCCAGTCCCAATGTGGGTAATTGCCTACTGAATAGTAACTCATATCATTCCTCTCAACTTTTCTATTTCTGTTTCTATCACTGCTATCCTTTCAGTTATTATTACTCAAAATCTCCAAGGTACATCTGGCTCTTCTTTTAGTACTTCACATTCAATGAGTTGATAACTTCTGTAAACTCTACCTCTTAAATCATTCTGCCTTTCACTTTGTCTAAATAGCCTATCACTTTCATATTTATACATTTATTTTTGGGTCTCATTATATCTTGCCTTGCCTATTGTAAAAGACTCTTAAATCATTTAATGTTTTCTGTTTCTCTCCTTTCCAATCTTTTATCCACATCTAATCAGACATCTGAACATGGTCATTGCCCAGCTCAAAAATGTTTAAATAGCTTACTGTTGCCTGTAGAATAAAATATCAACTCATTAAGCTTGCATTTTAAGCCAGAGATGGCTTTCTAGAATTTTTTGCACACTGGCAATAACTCCTAGTGTCCCTGAGAAAAAAATTCTAGAGAAAGCAATGAGACAATAACATAACCATTAGAATACTACTAGGAAAGAGTGAAGTTACTTCTTTGTCATGTGAAGGACACAGATACTCTTCTTTGCCCAAATACTTTGCTCAACTGTCCTCCATTAATTCATTTATTCAAAAAATAATTAGGTCCCTACTAGATATCACATGTTGTATGAGGCACTGATATTATAAAACTTTATTAGCCCTTATGAAGTTGGTGTTACATCACTATATCTCTAGACTGCAGATTCATTGGAATGCTCAACCCCTCTTATCTCTGTCTCCTGACATTCCTGGCTTTCTACAAATCCAAGCTAAAATCTTTCCTTCTACAAGAAGTATCTCTCAGTGACTCTCTCTTCTCTCCCTCTCATCTTAACTCCATCAATTATCTCTAATTTATGTCGCATACATCGTGTTTATACATACTTATTCGTATGTTGCCTTCCCATTAGACTGTGACTTCTTCTAGAGAAAGAAATGCTTTTTGCTTTTCTTCTTATCCCAAAGCTTTGAAAAATGGTTGACATTTAATAAATATATTTATTGCATTGAAGTAATAAATATAATAAATAACTAAATAAAATAGAAAATGTGAACAATAAATATGCAAAATCAATAAATGTAAAAATGTACATACGTGAAAATTATAAAACTAATTTTGTGGGATATGTTTGCAACTCTGTGGAAAGAGGCATGTAAGAAATATTTACTTTAACATGGATTTTGTAAAGTATTTTTCTTTAAAATAGATGAAAATATAGTGCCAAGCCTTAATTTAGAAGCTTCTCTGCCTTTCTCCCTCTGTGTATCTCTCTCTCTCTAACTTTCTGTCCCTGTCTTGTTCTCTCTCTCTCTCTCTCTCTCTCTCTCTCTCTCTCTCTCTCTCTCTCTCTCTCTCTCTCTCCCTCTCTCTCTCTCTCTCTGTCTC
>JAJPUD010002528.1:274211-295001 GCA_023553655.1 Myrmecobius fasciatus
TCTTTCCTAACTTGCACCAAGTCTTACTTAGTTGTTTTTTTTTTTCCAGCTAGGGCATTCCAGTAGTGCTGGAGATTGAGGATTAAAGTCCCATTCAAGTATACTCAGTGAAAATACCTGCTAAAATTTCCAGTTCATTGTACAGAAAATTTCAACTAAAGAGAAGCGATGCCCCCCAAAAATGTAAACAACAGGATATCCACATGTACCAGATACTTCTCAGCTTGTTCTATTTATAAATTGTGGCATTTGAAAAGCCAATGTCATTTTGGAGATTTGAGCCTTCCAGGTACATTAAGGATGCTCACCCACATCTCCACCTCTACTAGAGCTCACTGATTTTTCTGTGGTGCTCATTAGCCTAATAGCAGTAGATTTGGAGATGCTAGTGATAGCCACCTTGCTAAAATAGTTAAATTATTTAAAATTTCTTCCAAAATCTAAAACTCACCCTTTTGCTCCCCACTCATATTTTCATAAACAGAACTGCAGAAATCTGAGGTGTCATACGGAAAGGAAGAATCCTGGATAATCTCAAGAGTAATAATGTGAAAATAATAAGGACAAATAAGATTAGAGTTCAAGCCTAGTCTTTTCAATGGCTATTAAGTAGCAAGGAATTTATGTTCTGCTGCCAACTAATTGTTACTTTGCACTAAGCAGGTCACATTATCTCTCTAGGCCTTGGTTTCCTTATTGTTAAAATTAGGGAGGTAGACTTGGTCCCTTACACCTCTTTTTGCCTATGATTAAGTATACCTCCTGATTCAATAGACTTATATAGATGCAGAAAACAAAAATAATAGAAATCAAGAAGCAAGAAAAAGGCCATAAAGATAAATGCCAGAGAATCAAAGGCTTTGTCTTTTGAACTCAACTCTAAGCCATCCCTGTAACCTTCATGTGATAACATTATAATGTTCCTGTCTACTCTCAATAATTGAAAATTTGAGAAATACCAGAGTTGGGGAAGTCTATATTTTGATTTTTTTGTTTTGTATTTAGCTTTTATTTTCTTTGTGATAGGGTAAAGAACTATGGCCATAATTTTAATAATAGACAGAAAAATAGCCTACTCCAAAGAAATATTGATCAGCAGAGTCAGGCATAGGAGACCAGCCTGTTGATGCTCAGTCTAGAATTCTTTTTAATGCCCCTAGTTATAACCAGGGTTATATATTTTACTTTCTATGCTAAGCTGCTATATTTCTTCAGAGGACAGTCTAATCATCACCCTGCTTACATGGTTTTTCCATGAAGGATGGGTCCCGAAGAGCTAGAGAAATAGCATATAACTTCAGGGATCAAGAAAACTGTCTGAGCACAAAATCTTTCTAGGTAGTTTAAAAAAAAGATCATTGAGTCTTTACAGTTAAAATAGTTGTGCCATCTTTAAAAGGTAAAATGATAGTGATTGTAACTATGAGTTATCAACATAAGGAATTCATAGATAAGGAAAATTCCTTTACCCATTTTATAAAACAGTTTTAGAGTTGCCTAGAGGAATAAGAAATGGCATGCTGGGGCAGCTAGGTGGTGCACTGGGTAGAGGACCAGCCTTGAAGTCAGGAGGACCTGAGTTCAAATCTAGCCTCAGACACTTAAGTCTTCCTATTTGAGTGACCTTGGTCAAGTCACTTAACTCCAATTGCCTAAAAAAAAAGAGAAGAAAAAAAATAACATGCCTCTTCCAATATGTGTCAGAGGTGACATTTGAACTCAGATCTATGCTGGTTCTAAGTTACCCTGCCTCTCAAGTCAATACCACCAGTGATACCACTGTCACACCATCAACAACAAACAACAACAACAACAACATAACAGCTTAAAATATCCATAACATGCATGTGATTTTTAATTATGAGTGACCTCCTCTCTTAAATTAACTTTATTGCTCATTTACTATTTTATCAACCTTACTGTTTTCCAAAACAATTCTTCATTACCAAGGAAACACATAGCATACTAGTATCCAAATGATATTTCTATTTGTTGGGTCTCTTCTGCATCTTCTCATTATAATACCATTTTAGAATCCCCTATTATTCATCAAAACATCCATTCATAAGCATTTATAAGACTCAGCATGTAAGAGGATTGTTTAAATTGAATTGGGGGAGGGGGAATAGAAACATTTTTAAAAATATATACCAAGAACTGAACACATCTATTTATACTTCCAAATGAAATATTGTATGTGAGCCAAAAATGCCTCCAGGAGTCCTCACTCTACTATTTTTGGAATTGCTTACTTTTATATCTTTACATACACCTTGCAATGACAGACCTACAGCTGGCTGCTAAACTTAACATCTATCAAAGAAAAGGACATGAAATTAATGAAAGTAACTATGCACAAGAAAGTTTCATTAAGTTAGGTGACATAATCATTGCCAGCCTTTTCATCATTTCTGATTCAATTTAAAAGGCATTAATTAAGTGCCTACTATGTACAAGGTAAAAAGCATAGATGATAGTGAGCTGGACCTAGAGTGAGGGAAATTGGAGTTCATGTAATACATCTGAAAATATTGGCTATAAGACATGAGGTAAGTAACTTAACCTCATGATGCACCTAAGTAGGTCTCTAAGATTATGTCAGTGGTTCTCAAAAAATTTTCCACTGGCCATAATACAGTATTCTTTCCCATGAGTAATTACAAAAAACTTGATATTTATGTTGCTAACACTACAGAGAAGTTGAGAGATGCATGTATGTAAATTTCCCTTCAATAATGACAACCATTTGGTAGAGTTCTTTTCAAGTTCAAGATCTGATGCATTAGGAGATTAGTTTAGACATGCAAGGGATAAGTTTTGTTTATTTTATTTTTGAATAATAAACATCTTTAATATAACATACCATGTATGCTGGGTACTTAAATTTTATATTGAAATATTTGATCACAATTGTTTATTAATACTTATCTGTAGGAACCGAACATCAAAAATTTTGCTTCATACCTCATCAAATTGTCAAGTTATCCTCTTTAGGGATCACTGATTATAAAAAAGTTGCCTTTCTCCCTTTGGAACCAGAGGTACATACATACACCCAGGAATGCACTCAAGCAAGCACACACATATACAAGCATTGTAAGCCACTGGACTAATCACTGAGGATACAAAAGATTGTCCTCAAAGAGCATAGGTCAATTATCCATACCAATAAGAATGAGAATATTGTGTTGTTATTTTAATACTAAAGGAACAATAATCTTGTCTCGGTTCAACAAGTGCTGAAACTAAATCTTTAAAAACAACAACAAGGAAAATAGTATACTCATTTTCTTCCTTTTTTTTTTTAAATTACCTTACAAATGTTTTTTTTTTTCTTGTGTTTTTTCTCCCTCCCTCCTGTCCTCTAACAGAAATAACCAAAGTTCTCATGTAACTATTGTTTCCTTTCCACCAATAATTTCCAACTTTTTCCCCTTTAAATATTACATGAGAACTACTGACAGAATTTACTATTATATTTGAGGTAAAGTGTTTATATAGTTGGGGATAAAGAGAGAATTCTGGACTTTTGAGTCAAAAATCTTGGATTTGACTCTTGATTCACTTTAGATGTATAATCCTAAAATAGTGATGTTTCTCATCTCCAAAAAGGAAATAAAAAGCCACTCCCTGGCTCAAAAAAATTTGCTGAGGAGAAGGCTTTATAAACTATAAAATGCTATAAAATTTCTTATCTTTATTTTGTTCTGCTCATCTGTTGGTGGGAAGATGAAAAAATTTAGTATGCTATATAAAAGGCAGAGATTAGAATAAAAAAAAGAGAAATGAAAGAAGAAAAGAAAAAAAAAGGAGATAGACATCTGGATAATCCACAAAATGAAAATCGGTCTCTAAATAATTGACATTTTTTTAAAATAAATGACTTGATACCTATTGGTGTCAAACTTTACAGATATTTCCAGGGCTGAGCAATATAGGCCATTTGTAAAACTGGGCCACTGCAGTAGCCCTTAATCATCCTTCTCACTAGAGCAGAAATTGCAAACCATCCTTTTGAGCAAGCTAAAAATACCATCAAACAATCAAATAATCCTACTTGCTTGGCACAAAAGCACTGCTATTTTGGGAAGGTCAAGAGGTTCCCAGGATTGTATGTTCCACCAAATTGAAGATCAAAGTTATCTACCCTGCCCAGAAGGGAAAAGAAATGGATAAAATGGGTCAGGGAGGGCTTCCTAAAATGTAGCCTCCTATCATTTATTCGGATATCCGTAGAGTTCCCATAAAAAGGAACTGACAACTGGTGGAGAAGAAACAATGAAGGTAGAAAAGAAAAGGGATAATTTCATTAATTAAGTGACAAAATATGGAGAAAACTAAGACAAGTTGTTAAAGAAGTCCAGGAAGATATTACCATCGTTGTTAACTATATGAATATATGTTGCTATATTGCTTTAAGCTTTACAAAGACTTTTTTACATAGATGCACAGTAATCCTGTGAGTCAGGTATTATAATCATCATCAACATCTCCCTCTAAAGATACAGAAAACACAATTTGGTTAAATGATTTGGCGATGATCACACAGCTCAAGTGGGCTTCTCTATGAGCTAAACAACATGACTTCCCATCATCTCAATGCTAAGAGTTTAATGAAAGTTTTAAGAAAGGAGGGAAATACATAAATACATTCTGGATGAGAAAATTAGAATCTTCAAATTATAAAGTCTAAATTTAGTAGTATCATGGCAACCAAAGAATAAGCAGCACCATACATTAGCATGTTACACATGTACAGTTTCAATTGTTTTAAATGTCATTAAGTGTGTAAGTGTATGAGTGTTAACAGGGTTTGGGGTATGAGGCAAGCATTTATCAGATACAGTTCTAAGCCCTTTACAGATGTTATCTCATTAGCTTTTCATAAGAACCCTGGGAGAAAGTTTTATTATTTTCCCTGATTTTAGAATTGAGGAAATTGAGGCAGGGTGACTAAATAATATGCTCAGAATCACGTAGCAAGTTATGAAAGGCTATATTTAAACCCAAGTCTCCCTATCTCCAGGTCTAGCACTCTATTGACTTTTATAACTATTATATTCATTTATACATTTACATATACATTTGCACAAGAATGTGTAAAGGATATATACTTTTTTTCAGTTTAGAGACCTCCCAGTGTGGGAGTTTTCTACAACAATGAACATTGCAATCTATCTAAAACTTGGCATAAAAGTTTAAAGAGTTGACTAAAAAAAATAAAAATTAATTTACTCTCCTAGCAAATGATAGGGTACAGTTTTTAGGGAAAATACAGCAGTAATCCTAACAATTTGTCTGTCAATGATTCTATTATCTTCTGGCCTTAGTCTAGTCCTACAAACATTGCTGACAGATAATGTCCTGGACAGCGAAAACCAAGTTTCTAAGACAATAGTGAATAGAACACCCCTCAATCCTATCTGTAAAACCATAAAATTAGCAAATGAGTAACATGAAGCTCTGGGTTTTTTAACTTTGTCCTATAAATTTATCTCGTTTCTCTTGGTTCTTTGCTAAATCTCTTTTGGAACTCTGTTTTAATTGGTGTTACAATTACAATTAACTTTGCCCCTTGATTTGGAGATGGGTTCAAGCCTGCAAATTTTTTTTGGGATATTTCACAACATAGATCTGTGACCCCAAACTTTTGGGGTTTCCTTTTGAACCTTGACACAAATAGTAAGTTTCATAAACTATATTTGAAGTGCAATACTCTACTTAATGCTGCCTATACAAATCCATATATGTTTACAGTTTTATATATTTATATAACTTTCTAGTTTATTAACTACATTTACATTTATACTTCAATTGTAGAAAATGGCTACATTTGAAATGTGACTGTACTGCTTACATGAAAGGTGTGGCAATGTATAAAATGGTAAGTGTCAGTTGTTTGAGTTTCAACTCCTTTGATAATTGACAACAGAGATAAAAGAAGCAATTAGGATTTCTTTTTGTGTTCAAAATATAAACCTTTTAATGTTTATTCTTCGCCAGAAAAATTCAACCCCCCAAAAATACTGAAATTATTAATTTTCTTCTTTTATGAATTTATTCCCTTTTGTAACATTTAGGGTTCCTTTTTCTTTTTTAAATTTAGTGCCTTCCCTCTGGGATTATCTCTCATCCATCCCATCTATATTGCATTTGTATATAATTGTGTGCATTTTGCTTCCCCATTATACTATGAACTCCCTAGTGAAAGGACTTGTTTTGCCATCCTTTGTATTACCAGCATTGGACTTTCATTAGCACATAACAGGTAAATTAATAAATGTTTGACTTACTACAAGATAGAGAGACATAGAAAGAGAGACAGGGAAACAGAGACAGAGATAGAGACATACACAGAGAGACAGAGACAAAGAGACAGAATGAGAGATAGAGAGGCACATACAGAGGCAGAGAGACAAAGACAGTGACAAGAGATAGTTACATATAGTCACAGAAAAACTGACAATGTGCATGTGTATGTGTGTAAGAGAGAGTATGTATCAGAGACAGTGTGTGTGTCAAAGTATGTGTGTGTGTGTGTTTAAGAGTCTGTGTGTGTGTGTAAGAGACATAGAGAGAATGAGCATCAGAATTTTTAAATGAAATAAAATGTCAGCTTTTAAGTTTTATTGAGTTTCAGTAATGCTAAGATGTCTTTAATTCATTGAATGCCACCATAAACTAACTTCTTTTTTTGTTGAAATCTGACATCCTGATGTGTATATCTGAAATTATTAAATATAGAAAACATCATATAGCATTCAGGATTTTACTTAAAAGTTCCAATATCACAGAATTTTAGTGTATAATAGAACCTCAAAACTAATATTTTTGGAGAACTTAAATATAAAAAGGGTATTAGAAGTGATTTGGTTTATGGGTTCTTCAAGCCTTGGTTTGTTTCACAGATACATTTGTCAGCCTAGTAAAATCTGTGGATCGGTTTTCAGAATATTGTTTTAAATGCATAAATAACAGTGACTACTCTTCTATCCCTTCCCCAACCCTAACTCTCAGCACCTTTCACACATGTAGTTTTCATTATGAGTTTTTTCACAAGCCCCGATATACTATGGGTGAAGGGACAAGTTTAAGAGTTTCCAGGGATCTACTTCTATGAGAAGGCATTCTGCACTTGAGTGATAGAGGTGCAATCATTCTTTCCTTCCAGTGGTATTAGAAAAACTCATTCACTCACAGAGCAGCATACTGCATTAAGTCTTGTGGGGAAAGGATTCCTTACCTTTTCTTTAGGTCCTGCGACCCTGAACAAAATGAGATTGGGATTTTAGTTTTATTTTTGTTTGTTCTTTTTAGTTATAAGTTCAGGGAATAGTTTCTAACCTGAAAGCTTGAGCTATGGGGACTTAAAAGCTCAACATTTAAGGCTGTGTATTGGAGCTAGCCCGATAGGAATTCTCTAAGAAACCACAGTGCTAGGATGAAAAACTAGGGCAACTGTGGATGTGGTACTTGGTAGGTCTAATGGTATTAATCTAATCTCCATTCCCTTCTAAAACAGAAAGTGTGGTGTGTACTTGTATGTGTGTATACACACACATGTATATATGCATGTGTACTTACCTCTATCTATCTATCTATCTATCTATCTATCTATCTATCTATCGAATGGATGGTTATGTCCTCTGCACAGCAGACATGGAGTTGGGAATGTTGGTGTGATTGTTCTTTCTACATCTTAAAAGAAACATATACATAAACACACATGTATGTATGTATGCATATTTGATAAAAGCTAATCTGACTGTTTAGTGGTTAAATGTAACTTGGGTTTCACAAAATTAGGTAAACATAATTAACAGGGACATGAGTTAAAGGCAGACATACGAAATCCAAACTACCTAAGAGGACTAGAAATGTCTGAGGGAAGATAATATGTAACATACCTGGCAATGGGGGACTGGAAAAGTTACACAGAAAACATTTAGGATTACAAGACAGATGAATTATATTTGAAAACAATTATCAGATGGGTAGTTAAGTGACAGAGTGAATGAATAGAGAGCCTAGCACTGAAGTCAGCAGGAGTTGAGTTCAAATTTGACTTCAGACAAGTACTAGCTGTGTGACCCTGAGCAACTCAATCAGCTCCATTTGCCTCAGTTTCCTTAGCTATAAAATGAACTGGAGAAGGAAATGGCAAATCACTCCAATATCCTTGCCAATAAAACCCCAAATGGGGTCATGAGGACATGATTAATCAACTAAAAACAACAACACAATTTATAATATTTAAAGAAATTAGATCACAAAATCCAGGTTAAGAACATCTGACCCCTGTATTTATACAGGAGCAAAGTGATCCTTTGAAAACTTCATAGATCAGAGATTAAGAGTTAGGAGTGATGTCAGAGAACCTCTAGACCAACTTCCTCATTTCATATATGAGAGAACAGAAGCTGAGAGAGGTGACTTTCCTGAAGTAATATAGATAGTAAAAGGAATGATATTTGAATTCAGTTGGTGCTGTTGTTGTTTTACATAAAATCTAACAGTCTTTCCATGTTTTAAGGTTGAAAGTTACTTATCCACTGTCACCTAGTTTATAACTCTCAAATCCATTCAAACCCAACATTTTAGACTCCATATGTAGGGCCTTTTCTACTAAATCACCTCACAACTACTCCATTATGTACTTTAAATCTCTTGTTTTACCAATATGGAAACTAATTTCCAGAGAAGAAAGGTGATTTGTTCAATCACATGGGTAGTAAATAAAAAAGTCATCATTCAAGTCATTACTGCACTCCAATTTTTAGCATTTTTCTACTACATTATACTATACTCTTCCCCACATACTTGACTGATCTTTGAAGACCATATTTCTTAAAAAAAACTTTCCTTTAAAGTTCCTTCGTCCCAAACAAGGTGAACTATTTTCATTCATAATGTCAACAGAAATTATTTGTTTAGTTGCCAAGAAGAGCCTTGTTCAAATGTCAAAACAGCTGAATGAATGGCTTCCCAAGTGTCATGTAGCTCCAGCTATCATGTTCAATATGTTTTACTTGACTTTGTTTTAGGTTAACTTTTTAATATTATCTAGTCATTTAGAAGTAATAGAAATCCTTAGAGTTTTACAACAGTCAGCCATTTGCAGTGAATTATAGAAAATGGTATTTCATTTTCTGTCATAAATTACAAAGAATTGTTTTCTATATACGGGACAAATGCTAAAGATGAGTTGAAGATGAGCAGTACTGTTTCAGCAAAACTGACAAACCAACTACCTTAACAGAGAAAGAGTTGATAATTGATATCATTAAGAGACTGCCTTGTATTTGTGTCATCTTCCCATTTAAATCACTGCCAATTAAAAAAGGGGGGAATATAATCCCCCCTTTTTCCAATCAAATAATATGGCTATTTGAAAATACTGAAGACAAATAACACTAATCCATGTCAAAGCCTTCTTTTTTTGAGTCCTGATGATAGTGAAAATGATCCAATCTGTAATAAAAAATAAGAAAAATGAGACTTTACTATTAATACTAATTTAACCGTCTGCTGTAACACGGTGCTAGAGCCCCTCTGTCTGGTAAGAACTAGCAGTCAAGTAATATTCTGAGAATAATGAGCTAGGATCTGAAGATGGATCTTGATAGTGATGTGAGAAAGAAAAGAAAAAGTGCCAATGGACTGAGGCAGGTGCCAAAGCTAATTTGGGTTGATGGTAGATAAACAGATAACATTCAAGATTGGCAATGTGAATATGAAGATATTTCTGACAATGACTTCTGATCACTTAAAACAAAAGTCAATTTTGCCTAGTATTACTTTATATTTTATTCTTGGTTCTAAATGGAAATAAAGGAAGAAATATTGCTTTCAGAGTATTCATCTTTCCTGTGTTGATTTGCAGGAATATTACATACATAAGGTTTCCTTCATTTATAATGTATCAAAGGCATTCTCTTTTGTCATCTCTATAATGACAGAAATGTAAATAAGATCTTAATATACTTTAGAAATTCTGACCAGAAAATAAAGTTTTAGTATGAAAGGCATATAATTATAAACTATTCTCCTAAATGATTTTTTAAATATATGTTTTTTCTTTTCAAAATTTACAAGCAAATCACAAAGTCATTTAAAAGCTTTCATCTTTTTCTTCTTTTCCTTAGGGATTGCTATTTTCATGTTTTGTTGCAAGTATAAAGTGTTTTTTTTTCAACTATCTAAGGATGTATCAATATGACTATAACAGAATTAAACATCATCAAAAGATTGTGTCTATTCTAGATATAGCTATTTCAAATGAAGTCAATATGTGTAGTTTCTCACCTAATAGCAGAACATTCTAGAAAGTCCTTGCAGGACTAGATCATCAGAAGCTTTAAATCACATTTCCCAACATATAATTATATTACAGTTGCTGATAAGTGCATATTATTCAATCGACTCTTAAGTTCTATAAAATTTATTTTATTATGTACAGGTTTCTAAGTCTCCATTTTCTGACTCCAGACTTTATGTCCAGCTAAGTCTCAAAATGCAGACTTGGCTTTGATCAAGGTTTTCATAATCTTTCAAATGCTGATAGATGTGCCTCTGTTTAAATTGGTTCTCTCTCTTGGAATCTCCTTCACATGATATTTTGCTTATCCAACCATTTCTCCTGATTACTCCAGTTCAAATTTACCTTTTTTAAAAAGTTCTACTTCATATGGAGTCAATAGCATATAATTTAAGCATTCATTATTCTATTTCATGCTTCTCCAATGAAATGGTATACTTAATAGTAAAGATTATCTTGCACCCCTGCTTGTATCCCTCTACAATGCCCAGCAGTACTAAGTATCATAGGGCTTAGAAAAGATATTAGTTGACATTTATTCCTATTGTAGCTAATTACAAACATATGCACATATGTGCACATTCAAATATACACACATATACACTTAAACACATATGCACACAAAAAGCAGCTAGGTAGCAAAATTGATAGACTACTAGTCCAAAAAACAGGAAAACCTAATTTCCAAACCTACAGCAGATATATACTACCTTATGCAAGTCACTTGTCTGAGTTTCCTCATTTTTAAAATGGAGACAAAAGTATCACCTAACTCAAAGGGTTCCTGTGATAATAAAATGATATAAACTAATCAAAAGATTTTATAAACTTTAAAGCACTATATGAATGTTAGCTCTAATTCTTAGATCATCATTATCACTACTTGTTCTACTACTATTACTACTACTGATTATAGTGATGAGAAGGTCTGAGTTTAAGTCATAGTTCTAAGATGTAAAGACTATGTTAGCCAGGACAAGTCCTTTAACCACTTAGTTCTGCTTTGATAAATCTCCAGGGAAGGTACCAACATGCATGGGTAGAGCAACACTCTTCATCTGAGAGTTCCTAATATCAAAGAAATCACTGGTCCTGTTTCATTTATTCTTTCCCTCTCCCTCTTTTTTCTCTCCTTCCTTTCCTCCCTCCTTCCCTCTCCCTTCCTCTCTCCCTCCTTCTCTCCATCTCTCTCTCTCTCTCTTTCTCTCTCTCTCTCTCTCTCTCTCTCTCTCTCTCTCTCTCTCTCATTCTTGTTATCTCCTCTCAGTCTTATATATCATAGTACATATTTGTATATGTGCATATGTATATAAAATACTTTTACAGATAGGTTTTGGACCTCAAACCTATAGAGGGTCACATATCCTCCATATGCCCACAGTACATAATTGCTTCTCCTGGGAAAGGGATTGGTGAGAACAACGTTTTCATCTATCATTTGTGTTTTCATCACAAAATTTTATGTTAAACTCATAGAATAAAAAAGAATTGTTATGTTTGCACATTTTCCCTGACCATTCTCTGCCTTTATGCTGAGGAATTGCCATTTATGAGATATGCAAGAATGCCATCCTGTCACCAAAGATAAAGGTTTATAATGATACAATAAAGCTGCAAGACATAACTCATTTTTGTCTCCACCCAGACACACACTATGCAGAAGTTTTTCCAAAATGTTTCCACTAAAATTCTAAAATTCAAAAAACACATACCTAAATGATCTCCTTTATTGATACATTTAGCCTGGTGGATTCACTGTAACGTAAATCAAAGTTGCCAGTGTCTTTCACTTAGAAAAGAGTGTGAGAGCATATATATTATCTCTTTTTTTCCTCATAAAGACTGTACAAATAACAGATTGATTTGGACATATGAGACCCAAGCAAAATATCAAATATTTAAAAGTGACTTTTTTCCTAGATCAACAAATGCTGGTGGCATCTCTTAGGAGCAGGATCAGATCTTAGAGCATAGAAGCCCCCTAGTCTAGGACTTTCTAAAATTTTCCCACGCATACCCAATTTTTGCTCAAGAAATTTTTTCATGACCCCAGGTATATAGCAAAATATATCTATATAAAATAGATTTACAAAACCAATCATTTACTGATAACAAATCATAATGGGATCATAGTTTATAAAGCTGGTTAGTGAGCTACTTAACTCTAGATTGAGATGTAAAAATCACTTGTCCAATTTGTGTGAGAGGTAGAATCTGACCTCAGATCTTCTTGGCTTTGATGACAGCTTTCTATCACTGAATTACACTGCCTCCTTCTGAAGAGTCATAAAAAGAATACTTTGGGTGAGTTCTAGTAAGTATTATTTTTAAGGCTTAGCTAAATAATTCCAAAGTAACTTTTCTTTGCTATATATATGCGCAATTGCCAACTCTCCATCCATGTCTTTACTTGCAAATTAGGGATTACCAACAATTATATATGTATGTATGTCCGTGTATGTGTATGTGTATGTGTGTGTATCTTACTGTATCATAAAAATGTGAGTTCCTATTTTCATTGTAGTTTGTTACAGAGATTTAGAAGATATACATTAATTTGCTATAAGAACTTAACAATTTAAAGTCATCGTAAAAGATACCCAAAGTGGAAAAATAACAATTATTATCATTTCTATAAGTTTAAAATTTATAAATTATTTAACAAAATTTCTCTTTTTTTTTGGTGTACATTTGTTTATTTATTTATTTTTATTAAAGCTTTTTATTTGTATAACATATGTATGGGTAGTTCCCCAGCATTGATCTTTACAAAGCTTTCCATTACAAATTTTACCCCCAGTCTCCTCCCCTCCCCTAAATGGCAGGAAGTCCATGACATGTTAATAATGTTGAATTACTTGAAAAGTTATGCAAGAAAAATCCTATATACACAACTCTTTGAAATAAGTTATTTGGAAATACAAGGTAGAGTAGGAGAGCTTAGCCCTGTCATTTCACTGCAAATCAACAGCGTTAGAAACCCATAGTTTTAGACAATTGCTCAAATCCAAGACAGGTCATTTTACCCAGTTCATATGCTTAGTAATGAATTTCAGGTTTTATCCCCATTTTATAGGTAAGCAACCTGAAGTTCAGAAAAGTTAAGAGGTAGGAAATGCTATTGTTGTTATTCAAAGACAGGTCTTGTTGACCACAACTTCAGTACTCTATTAAGCAATCATAAAGCAGGACACTTAAGCCTATTGAAGAACTCATTCCAAGGGCTCCATGTAGTTCAGTTCCTTTATCTAGTATAATTCCCCCCTTCTAAGGGTACAAGGGAAAAGAGACACTTTGGAAAATAGCAGTAACAACATTTCCTCTAAGCAATACAGTATTTCTGAAGTAATGCCCAAACCTTTTACCAAAGGATAATTAATTGTTATAATTACTTATATTCACTTGCTCATTATTAATCTTAAACAGTTCATAAATAACCCAGGTGATTTTAATAATAAAAATAATAATAAAATATGAGATTAAAAAAAAGAAGGAAAAAGGGAATTATTGTTCTGAACCTTGTCTTTGGGAACACAACTATGAAATTAAAAAAAAACAAAAACAAAAACAAAACAAAAACAAACTAAAACAGATTCATTTGTTAAATATATATATAAGAAGAGAACTTCTGGAATTCTTTCTGTAAATCTAATTTTAGTAGTTTTTAATGACTTAATGTAAATAGGGCTAACTTGAATGAAAAACAAAACAAAATAAGGTCACAAAAGCTAAACAATTGTTTATTAAAGAATAAACAGAAATAATCTGTATTATACTATAAATTTATTTTATACAAATCATTAGTAGTAGACTCATATTTTATAAAAATACAGATGGTCTAGGATTTAGAATTCTTTAACAACAAGAACATCCCTACCCCAAAATTAATTAAGCCACAGAATAATTTGAGGCTTGAAATATCTTGGCTGGTCCAATAGGTTGTAATTTGTGATTTTCTTGATATAGGTACTATTCTGGGATGAAACCCTCCTCCTCTCTATCAATGTAAATAGATAATTAATAATAGCTTGCTGGATGGATGGATGATGAAAAGAAGGAAAGGGATGAGGGGAGGAGAGAGAAAAGAGCTAGGAAGAGAAGTGTCAGGGACTGTACCAAGTGCCAGGGATACAAGCAACCAAGACAGCTTTTGTCCTCAGGAAGTTTACATTTTAATGGGGAAGGCAAGATTTAAAGTGGATGGCAGAAAGAGAAAGAATTCCAAGTGGCATGATGTATAGATAGATTTGTAGAAAGTTCATGTGGAGGGCTGAGTATCCTTTTTAAAAAGGCAGAAATCCATCTATTAGAACTAAAGGGAGAGTCCAAGGTCCAGGTGGAAGAATATAAAGATGATGGCAAGAAAACAAAAGGCATGATGTGAACTGAGTTAAAAATTTGGCTGGGACATTGACAATTTAAATGATTTGCTTAGTCACAGAGTCAGTATGTGTCAGAATCAAGATTTTCTTCTCCAGACATCTTTCTATCTATTATGGTACATAACTTTTCTTCTCACTGCAATTGATACCAATCTTTGCAGATTGAATTTTGCTTTTCTCCTATATTTTTAAAAGTAATAGTATTTTAGAGTTACTTAAGGCTCTGAGGGGTTCTATACCCAGAGCTATTAAGTGTCACAGGGAGGAGTGAAACTAAGATTGAGGTCTTCATGACTTCTAAATCTAACATGCTATCCACTGGATCTCTAAATTTAGATTATGAAAGTCCTGTAAGATTCCTTAGGAAAAATCAACATTCCTCTGTGATGCTTGTTAACCCAAAAGTCTGAACTATACTACAACATGAAAAACTGAAAGTGAAAATTGATTCTCAGAAGTGAAGATGATGATTTTCATTTTCCTTGGGGAAAGAAATGCAAAACAGAAAAATTAAAATGTACAGAAAAGGGTCAATTTGATTGTCCTCCACTTGTTCTCACACATTTTAAAAACACAAGTCCATCTTTAAATATCCCATTCATTCAAGGTACAAGAACAGGAAGCAGAATGTTTTGGCACTGCTTGAGAGTTACAAATAAAGAATTTCCAATTCTAAAACAAATAAACAAACAGTTGTCCCAAGGACCAGATGCCTTTTACATACAGTCCAAGACTAGAAATTGTTTAACTCATTGATTTGTAATAGATTTTGAAAACTAGGTATTCAGAATAATTGTGTAGTCTTTATAAAAAGCATGATTGCAAAAAGATTGGGCTTTAATGAGTTAAACAAAAAGAAAGGAACACATAATTATAAACGATTAACAGTATTGCCTACAAACCATTATATTCACAATGTTCAATTTCTTTAAGGAAGTAATAAGATCATTTTTTAAAATTTTCTCTTCAGGATAAACCATTAATAAATCACAAAAATAATAGAAGTGTAAGTAACCAGGTGTTTTTTTTTTTCTTTAAGCTCATGAAGTGCAGAATAAGCAACTAGAAATCACGACTTGTGTAGTATAATTGATTAAAGCAGAGAAGACTCATAAGCCTGTATTAAGGCCAAAGGAAATCAAAATATACTCAGGTTGCAGCATGTGCTCATAAAAAAGCTCTCAATTGGATTTCAGAAGAAGTATTGATCTACAGCTCTGTATCCTCTCTCTTCTTGACTACCATGTATGATTGGGGTCAGTTACCTCCTACAAGAGAGTTCTCTGTGGAAGCCCTGGCTCATGTGGATAAAAGACAAAAATGTAATACTGTATTTTTATTAACAAACTTTATTCTGAAAACTTATAGATCCATTTCTATGAAAGGCTAGATATAGTCAAAACAATAACAGCAGCAGCAGTAGCAACAATAACAGAAACAAAAATAACAACAATAAAAAGTGTAACTGGAAACTTAAAATTAAACTCAACCAGATAAGAGCTTTGTTTAGGCTTAGTTATAAAGCTTCAATATATGCAACTTTTACTCATCAATGATAAGTGTTCTTTTTTTAAATGTAAAAACACTTCACAACATTTACATCTAATATTGGTCACCTATATTCAGAAAAGAAAAACAGAAAAAGCACCTCCATGGTCCTCCAAGTACACTCAGAATATGCTGCAGACCATGTTTATTTGTCGTCAGTAGAAAAATTCAATCAAAAGCAATCATTTCTACCCATATCTCTTTTACTTTAAATACAAATATTATCATTTAGGGTTTTAAGTGATTAAAATTTCATATTCCTTACATAGTAACTTATTGCATGATCATATTCCACAAAGGCATTTCAAATCTAAGAATTTTTTTAAGTGATAAAATGTCTACACATTCCCTGCTCACAGTTCTCCCTAACCTTTCCCTCATGCTTTTGGCCACTCTATTCGCACTATATTCCAAGGAAGTAAGGCAGCAAACACTCTACCTTTGTATTCCTGTCTAAATTGACTAGACCAGGCTCAATTGCCAGACTGAATACATACCTACCCATTCATATGTCTTAAAGCATTTACCTTTAAAATATTGCAAGATACTTTCAAAGATGGAAAAGAAATCAGTAGAAATGAGAATGATCAAGAAGTAGTAGCATGTACCAAAAAAGAAGATATGTAGTTCAGCCTAGAGTTTGAATAAGGGAAGAAACTACAATTCTGATTTTTCCCCTTTCTTTTCTCCCCCTTGGGTCTTCAAGCTCAGTCTCTGTGATGAGAGTTCCCATAGAAATTGAATACCTTGCTCCACAGTGGGCATGCTAAGCTGTAGAGGCAGGTTTTATTTCTAAGTGATGCCTGTTACTACTCCCATAACAGCATTTGTATTCTTGAATGGGCCAGTCAGCTCTTAGCCTAAGTACTCCACCACCCATAGAGAAAAGGCCAAAAGGAAAGTAAATGTGTTCATTATATAAAATCTTAAGAGTACTCTTCAGCAGAACTCCTTATCAAGAAGCAGAGAAGGGGACCACTTTGTTTTAAAACTCAAGGCACTAGCAACATTTCAGTATTCAGATAAAAACTACAGATCCATGACTTTCATTTTCATCATATCCCAAGCAGTAAGGAGGCAAGAAACAGAAGTGAAGGCTGGAAATAGGAGCTTAGGAAAAAAGCAATATTCTCCCTCCCCATGGGACCTGAAGGCATGTGATCAGAGCAGATAAAAGATGTGAATATGAGCTAAACTTGGTACTCCACCAGAAGCAAGGACAACACTGTGCCAAAGCCTTGAAATGAAAATCATACTCCCTCCTTCTTTGTATGTATATATGGATAATGCTTCAACCTCAGAATTAAAAAAAAGGGTTGGGGGGAAGGGACTACAGCACTGTTTCCTTTTTTAAGATTGCAAGACATAAATGAAAATCTCTCTTTAAAAGGAATTTGAGTAATCTTCCATTAATGATGATCTCTGCTGTTGATGGACTCAAAACTGGTCTTGTTCTGAGTAAAAGGTGAAAAGCTAAAAATAACAACAAATACACACAATCTGTCAGTCAAAAACAAAATTAAACAAAAAGAAGGAAAGAAAACAACCACTATCAACAACAAAAATTTACATCACTCAGACCTAACTGTTCCAAAGGCAACAACTGTCTCACTGCCCATGTGAACACTGACACCATTTACAGAATTTTCCTTCTCCTTGGGGTGAAAGATACTGCCAAGTGAATCATTATTTATTAACCAAGCTGCTGTTCACATTTGCACACTCTAGGAAGGGAGTTTAGAAGAGTGGAAACAACACTAGGTTTTCCCTTAAAGACACCCTGAAAGGGAACATGAGAGGCAAATCAATTGGAGGAACCTTAAGCATCAGTTGTACTCCCTTACTACCTAATAATGCTCAGCCACTGTGGACAGTAAACCCAACCCCAACTAACCAGTAGCTCCTAAGGCTAGATGGAAAACTCATCTACCTGATTCATAAAAAAACAAACCAAAAAAACCAGCATTAAAAGAAGAAATCCAAAATTGTTTTGCTCTATAGAAGATACCCAGATCAGGACATATTGAAATACAGTTTCTTTATCCCCAACCTTGGTTTAAACAAGCTTTTTTGTAAAACTTAAGTCTGATTTCTACTACCCCACCCCAAAGGGTCTTTCCATTTCCAGAGAAAGGAGGATCTCTTGCTAATGACTGCCTTGGCCCAGGGCTGGCAAGTATCAGGTTACTGTCTTGTTTGCCATTCTGATTTGTGGTAGGCTCCCTCCCTCCCACCAGCACCCAATTTATAGTCCTTGCCTGTTTCTCCAATTTCCATCATGATATTGCTATGCATATTGACTCTTTGTCCTGGGGTTCATAAAAACAGAATTAACAATTTCTTGGAAAAAATGTTTAAATGTCTGAATAATAATAGCTAATCCAGACAGTAACTAAGACATGCAAAGGGCTATGAAATTCTTGAATCTAAACAATTGATTATTCTAGAGGGAAATACTGAAGAGTTAATGGAGGACACTGCTTCCTAGATGCTATGATCCCAAAATATTAAAAGCCAGATAAAGAGCATAATTAAAGCATTTTGCAGAGTGGCACTGCTCAGAACTCCAACTGGCAGTCTCTGTGTTTGTCCTAAATAACCTTCACAGGTTGCAGAAAAGTGTTACCAGATCCCAATCAATTGTCTGGTTCCTGAGGGATTTTAGTATAAGACCTTAAACTAGGGAGATATGTGGGTAGTTGGAGAGAAGATTTTCATAAATGTTAACAGGGAACAGTTGCCTTTATCAAAATATGGGTCTTCAGTAAATCAGGGAGGGATGCCAATAATTAAGTAGAAAAAGTAGAGGGTGCCTTCAAAGGGAGCTACTTTCTAATGGTTGGGTGCTTTATACATATAGATTGTAGAACTCATGCACTCTAGCTTTCCTTATTTTTCAGACCCAGATGTGGAGGGACCAGGTGGGGGATGGGGGAATGTTATAACCTCAGCATTTGGAGAGAGGAAAAAAAAAAATCTTCCTTGGAGGGGGTGGGGGAGTGGGGAAGCGCGCTCCATTGTCAGGAATACTAGCTGGTGAACAGCAGCTCTGCAGGGCTTCCATCATATTTCCCCCTGGTTAACTTAATCTCACTCGCCACAGAATCAATTTCAGCACCTTCCAGATAGCCACTGGCGAAATTTGGAGTCATCAGTTAAGCCTCTTCACCATTGATTTTTTTTTCTCCTTTCTCCCTTCTCTCCTCCCCTCCCCTCAATTGTTTCTTATTAACTCTTCCAGGTGGCAACCGGCTGGGCAGGGCGGCTTCCCGATTTATATACATCATTTTATATACATAGTCGCTCAAATGGCTGCTTCTGTTCTATATTACAAGCTCTTACAAACAGCTAAACTTCCCTTTGTTTTCAGTTTTGTTTGAGGGTGTTTCTTTGGGATTTTGAAGAGGTGGGGATGTTTATAGGTTCCCCCCACCCCAAGACACACACCCCTTAAATTCAAGCCTAGCATTTCTGCAGTCATCAGGGACGCACTAGCTTTAACCCTTTGAAGAGGGAGGGGGAAAGAGACCTCTTCTCACACTTGTCCGAGACTCAAGAAGGGGGGTTGGGGGGAGGAGCCTTGAGACTTCCTCCTAGAGAACAAAATTTTATTCTTTCTTTGGCAATATGAACCAGTTTTCACACAGTACCCCAGGCACAAGTCTGGAGCGGTTGCTGAAAGGGGACTGAGGGAGACGCAGGAGCCCCAAAGGGAAGAGTATTGTAAGCATACTGTAAATCAAAGGCAAGAAGGCTTTCATTTTTACTTACGAAATTTGGGGCTGGTGCTAGTTTCTGGAGTGATGGTGGTAGAGGAGGAGGAAGAGGAAGAGGAGGAGGAGGAGGAGGAGGAGGAGGAGGAGGAGGAGGAAGAGAAGGAGGAAGAATCCTGAAAGGGAGACAGGGTCCAGGAGGGAGTTGAGTCGTGGAGGTAGGAGGAGGTAGCATATGCCGCAGTGGGCCAAGAGGGCATTGGCTGGGTACTGGGTGCCCCTGGCAGGGGTGGGCGGGAACCCTGCGTGCTGCTGCTGAAGAAGGGGACCGTGGTGGAGAGTACTGTCGGGGGGGGCTGCGGTGTGCCGCACCGTTGTGGAGCGGGGGCTGGCCCGGATGGGCACCCGGTGCCCAGGAAAGCGAGTGGGCGCCCGAGTGATGGTGGTCAGACGAGTGCTAATCCGGTTGGGCGTCCTGGAGGAGGCGGTGCTGGAGGACGGGGTAGAGGTGGAGGTGGAGGTGGTGGTCGTGGTCGTGGTGGTCTCCATGCCCTTGGGGAAAGAACTGGGCTTGGAGAGGAAAAAGGGGTCCTGGCCGATCCCCTTGGAGTCCACCAAGTCGGTGGGCACGTACTCCTTGACGGAACCCACCACGATCCATTTAAGGAGCATGAGGCTGAGCCCCAGGCCGATGAAGCCGATGAACAGGGGCACCACGCAAAGCCAAGTCTGCTGCCGGTTCCATACAATGCAGTTGCTACAGCGTAACTCCCGGGGGGGCTCGGCCGCCCCTTCCCCGTCCGGGCCCCCGCCCGCCGCCGCTGCTGCC